>JARHVA010000168.1:3775000-3785000 GCA_037957365.1 Torreya grandis | reverse complement strand
AGAAAAATATTTAAGCATGATGTCTTCTTAAATTTTGATCTTATAATTGTGAACTATATGACAAAGCTCATTTTCAAAGGATTTTAAGCCTTATTTTTTGCCTCTCTAAGTTTCACTTAAGGGGAGGTGTTAGTGCAATATATTATGCACCTTCATTAAGATAACTTGTGATAATTATTTTATCTTATAGTTTATCCCATTTAATTAGGATTAGAATAAGACAAGGATGTGCATCTTTATGCCATATAATAGTTTCCACCTCTATATAGGCCAATCACATATGTCTATTATGTAACTAATAGGGAAAGGGGAAAAAATACTTGACATCACTATAAATACCCTTAAATTTCATTATAATAATATAATTTTGGATAAACAAGTCCTATAATTTAACCCTTAATCTAATAATTTTATCATAGGGAAATCTTGTTGGAGAACCCATTTAAACAACTTCTTAGGCTCATATCTTGAGATCAGTTGGGAATTTTCAAGAGTTTTTTTTAATTAGTTTTTTTAATTAAAATGTTATTACATGTTTAAGTCTAAATTATAATACATTAAATGTATATTTCACTCTTTTTTCCTATATTTATTTCTAATTTTAGCATTCTTACAATGTAAAATTATAAGTAGTTACGAGAGGTTATCTATCTTTTTTCAATATTAGAAATCAATTTTTCTATTCTTGGGGTAACACTTCATTTTTGGGCACATTAGGTTGTATGTAAAACATTTTATGGGGGAAAACATTATAATATTGCATCATTATAAGTAGTTTCGGTGGGGGGAGTGGGGGGTTCTCATCTTGTGAGTGTGTTTATGTTTAAGTTTCATTCTAAGGTAATTTTTTACTTATTATAATGGATTCATGCATAAACCTACACACCTTCATGAAATCAAATAATAACTTAAAATTTGAAAATGATATGTTATTATTTGAATTATGCATTCTTAAAGAGGATATGGTTAAGTTTATTGAAGATAATAGGAAAATTAGAAAATAAACCCCACTATGTCTCTCAATAATATCTAAAAAATATACTTATAGGGGACACATAACCTAATTTTATCTTAAGCTAAATAATTTCTCGTTTGACATTGAGTAAGAAACTAGATAGGTAGCTATATAACATATAGATTGTAGGATCCCTCATTTAATTGTGAACATAGGATCATGTAATTTTGTAAGGGGTTTGCACTATAAATGCAACACACACTAAGTGGAATATTGAGAGGAATAATTCACACTTGATTGAAAGTAAACACAATTGCAAAAGGAAATGACATGAAATTATATTAGAAGAAAGTAAATGCTAACTTAATTTTGGAAGCTTCCCACATAATGAAATTGAAAATACTCACATGAAAGTGAAAATAAATTAACTAGTAAAGGAAATTACACACACTTTGTATAAATGAAATGAAGGGAAATGCTCATGCAACATGATATGAAATAATTGATGAATGGGAAAGTAGACTACCAAATCCTTATGAGTGGGTCCTGTCTTAGTTGGACTTGGCACTTTAATCCTTTCCTATTTGAAACAAATTAACTAAAAATAAATGATAATAATTATTGATCTATTTGTAGCAATAAATGAATTGCTACATGTCTATGAAAAATGCACTTACAATGCTCTATTATGATTATTTATCCTTTAAATTATAAAAAATATATCATAACTATCATATGGTCTATAAATGATCCTTATACAATGAGGCAAAGGTATTAATATATGATTTAGAATCCAAGGAATTACAACAATAAAACTGAGCTAAGCTAAAATAATAGATAGGAAATTAGAATACAACTTGGCATAATAAGATGTTGAAACCATATGGATTAAATTCAAATTAAATGTTCTAAATAATATAAAGGTGTTCCAAATAGTTATAACACCTTATAGCATGTCAAAACAACCTTCCATAATTTTTATGATTTGGTTAGAAGTGGTTGGATGGTGAATGTTAGTCTTAACTATTCATAGCCAATAAATAATCACCTAAAAAGTCATTATGAGTGAACTAAAATTAGTTATTATGGGTGCTTAGAAATACAATAGTGGCTATAGGTGACCATAAATAGTGGCTATAGGATAAAAAAATTCAATGGATATCTTATCCTTTATAACTCTAGGTATATATGCCTTATAGGAAGTACAATATGCATTCTTCATTTACCATTATTAATACTAAAACAAATTAAGCCATTAAATCATACTAATTTATGTAAATACAACTATTTTAAACCAAAATAGTAAACATATACATTATTTTTATTATTATAATATGTGTATTTATCAAAATTTTGTGGGTTAAAAGACTATGGGTAGATACATAGGGAAGTGTTTTAGGAAAGACTAAGAATCAAGATGAGGTCTATTTATAAGCCTCATCAATGCCATCATTGACTAATTATAGGACATAGTTGCACACTTACAGTGTAATAATTAAACTATGGACATCCCTTCACTAAGCCAAGTCCATAATGTGATACATCTCCTATTTATATATATGGTATGCATCCACTTGATGCACTTTTATATTGTGACCTATAAAATCATGAGTTGAAATTTTTATCTATTGCACTTATTGTTTCCCCTATTGTAACCCTAATTTTATATCCACTTACATATGTGATTTCTCATTTGAGAATCACTTCGCTAATTTAGACTCCTATATAATCTATTCCATGGGTCATATTAGTGGAGGTATTGGTAAACACTCATAGGGTACTATTTATCCCAAATAATCTATTGAATGTAATTTTTTCCAAGGAATTTTCTATTAAGTGTTTCAACTTCATTAGGACTACTTCGTGCAAGTTCAACTCTAGTTTTTGTTTGTTTCACTCTACACAAGGATATTGAGTGACACATGAGTTTTTTTACACCTTCAATTAGACATGAAAGACTTTAGATTATGTCTTTCAAGTATGAGAGTCCTGACACACTTTCAAATTTAGATGTTTCCTTGTATGCCCTATTTTTTCACATGGCACCTAATACAATACAATCATATTTTATAGAACCATGTTCATATGGGATGGATTTCAGATTAGTTTTATCAGCATCACTAGTGTTATTTGTGAGGATTTTACTAACATGGTTTATAAACATTTTAGCTACATTTTCCACACACTTTTAGTTTATCTAGTAGTACTCCTTTATTTTTGAGAAAATATGATGGCTTTTTTTGATAGTCAGATAGTCTCCTTGTGTGGAGTTATTCTAGTACATACATTTTCTTCTTTGTATTTTTGGGATGTAGCTTTTACTTGTACTGAACTATAAAGTTCATAGTTTTTTTCTATTTTAGACTTGTCTATATTTATGTGTGTGTGTGTGTGTGTGTGTGTTCTATATCTTATCCTTTTTCTATATCACTTGTTAGGTACTTTGTCTATCCCATCACCTATAATTCCATCCTTGATATATTTTAGCTATGTGGTGACCTATTATATATTTTTGACATCTCCTTGCTATTTGACTAATGGATTCATACCAATCACATAGTTATTTTGAGGTTTTTACCATGTTTTTACTCCCATTTTGTAAAATCAGACCCACCCCTCAGTTAAAAGACTTTCTCCATTTTTTCGAAAACATTTCAACTTTGTGATGATTGTTTTGAAAAGAATAAGCTATGGATTCTCCAACATATTTTTGTCTACTTTGAACTTTTTGTGAATTTTTTTATATATCTCAACACTTCACTTAACAATGTTAGCATTTGGCACCCCCAACATGTATACATTTTGAAGTGTTTGAGTAGTGGAATTAAATTATTCATATACATATTTTCATCCACTCCACCTAGTAAACATCATGAGGGGTGTGTGTGGTTATATTTATTTATTAGAGTGTTATGTGTATCTCTATTTCATATCCTTGTGGTTACACATCTCAACATCTATATTTGGTAGTTATTTAATGGATGGGTTTCATTCTAGAAAAATATTATATTTTCAATACCTTTGTATGAAGATATTATGGTGCATCCATTGTATTATTTATATTCATAAGTGATCATATAGTGGGTTTGAACCGATCATGCAGTTTTGAGTTTTTCACCAATCAAACATTCACTTACACTTTATGCAGTGGATTAGCCCATCCAATGTATTCTTCAATGATGGATTCAACCCATCTAGTACACTTTATTCATTTATTGATCAATCCATCTAGTGTAATATATTTAGTGATCGATTAAACCATCCTATTTAATTTTTGTTTTTATAATATTTATGTGTTGTACTTCTTCTTGGGACACTTTGTGGCATATCTTAGCACCTATAACTAGTTATGATACTTTTACTTTTTTTTAGGGACCTTTATGGCATGCCTCATTTTTTCTAGTTAATTTTATTGTACATGGGTACCCCCTAAAATGTAATCTTTGGTACATGTTATCAATTAAAATGTGTACCCATGGATAAATTTATATGCGGGGTAGATTAAAGATGGGTGAAAAGTGTGAACAATTGGCATGGGGAGAGAAAGTGCTCAGCACAAGGTGTGGGAATTTTTGAGCTTACCAATGCACATAGAAAATACTGTGTCTTATCAAAATAATAGGAATGTCCCCAAGGTGTGGGACCCTTGTTATCCCTAGGATAAACCTCTAGAGAAGGCCAAATTCCTTATAATCTAAGTGTACCTAGTTTAGGACCAATGTGAAGACCTACAAAGAGTAGAAAGGAAATCTAATACTAATGCTAAACCTAATATTTTAAAAGGAAAAAGGGGAGAGAGGGTAAGAGGTATGATGAAAGGGAAAATGGTGATGCACCAAGAGTAGAAAAAATACCTCTCCCATTTGACAACACAATAAAACTAAGGAACTAAAACACATAGTCATCAAATCATTCATTTGCTATATAAGTGTTTTACATAAAGGTATGGGACATAATGAAACATTTAGAGGGATGACAAGTAGTCCACAGATAATGCCTACATAGAATTGTGTATACATGTGTGACTTGTAGGGGTTCCTAAATCTATGTAGATGTGTAAAGGGAAGATGACAGTGAGAGGGACAAATATCCATAGATAAAGATCAACAACCTTTAGTGTACACATAACATAAATCATGAAATAAAGATGATTTAGTTATCATTATTTCTAAGGCCTAATATAATATTAAAAACTTGAATGGGCAGAGCTTTGTTATACCAAGGAGAGGGATCCTTTTTACAATGAAAATTATGGATTTTATAGAGTTGGGAAAAGCCCTACATAATTAATTTAGGATTTGAGATGCTAGATAGGAAAATTAAATTTGAAATTTGGCACTCATAACTCTAGATAAATAGACTCCCATACAATAGATGCTATAAACCATACTCATTCAATTTGGGTTGATAAACTGATCATGGAAGTAGTTGGAAGGTCATTATGAGATCTTTAGATGATTTACATGTGTATCAAGGTCATAAGTATACTTATGTGGCTAAAGGAGATGTGTGTGCATGATTTACCATTATCCCACCACTTTTGATTTTAATTATGATCTAACTCAGCTTCTCTTGATAGCTAATCAAGCCCAACTACCACCTTTTCTTATTACCATCACCTATCAATCCACCTAGACTACTTGCTAATACAGAGGTTGTGTAGGGTTTATTTAGATTTTTACATGCCATTTTTACATTTGGAGTAGATTTTTATCCACATATCTCTTAATAATCATATGCAAATCAAATTATGCGTGCTTGGACCTTGCTAAGTTTTATTCACAACTATGCACAAAGAGTTTGTGCTAAAGGGGAGTGAACACCTTTCATAATTACTATAGTCCCATGCTCTTAAGCATAGTTTGTTCCTACTTATCTTTATAACTCTAAATTATTGTGTTTAAGTGCATGTTTTCTTCATGTTTGACTTGCGTATGACTTGATGATTGGATATATCCTATGTCAGGGCATGTGCATAGAAGGTTGGTAGTATAGAGATGATAGGATACTATGAACTTGTGAAATAACATAGAGGGTAGTTCATTTATGAAAATACACACGACCTCAATCCCTCCTATACCTATTACCCTTTGGTGGTTTTCATAGGTTTATGCCTTATATACAGGGTTTATATTAGCCTATGAAGGGTACAATACATAATATAGATTAGAGCCTGTGAATCATGAAGTCACAAATGTAATTTTTTATGGTCAGGAATGGGACCTTATTATTTGGGAATAAGAAGTCATTTAAAGAGGATCATATAAGAAGAATGAGGATCTCATGTGTGTACACAAAAATAGAGATTGAGCTCTATGCACTTTATTGTGCATGCTATTTGAAGTCCTAGAACTTTATACACATGACTTACACATGCCTATAGTCTTGAATTTTGTATGAGGGCATGGAAATATTTGTGTAGGGCATGTAAAAAGGATCTATTCATAAGAATGCATAGATACTTGGATGATGTGCAGACCCGAATTAATTTCCAACCTTGGGCACTTGTAGGGAACACCTATGCACAATATTACTCTTGATAAACTTGATATTATGTAAGTAAAAATACCCTCTACATAGGGTCCTATGAGTTATGCACAGGATGGGGTGACCTGAAGGGTCAAAAAATTTGGTGACCCCTACAGGCTAATTTCTCATTAAATAGGAACCTAGTAGCCTCTGAAGTAACCTATTGGGGATAGAGTCATTGAATACTTAAAATTCACCTACCTTAATAGTACAATTCTTGCATGCAAAAGAGTTCTACCTTAGCTTCATGTGTGTGCCTTCATTATGTGTTACTTTACACTTTAACTTCCAAGTATTCTCTTGGCTCACCTCTAAATAAATTAAAGAACTAAGACCTACTAAAAATAAAATAGAGAAACACAAAATAATAATTATGCAAAAACACTTAGGTAAAATAAAAACAACAAGATAACATATGAATATATATGTGTGTGTGTGTGTGTGTGTGTGTGTGTGTGTGTGTGTGTGTGTGTGTGTGTGTGTGTGTGTGTGTGTGTGTATGTGTGTGTATACATATATATATATATATGTATATATATATGTGTGTATATATATATATATATGTATATATATGTGTATATATATATGTATATATATATATATATATATTCATATGTTATCTTGTTGTTTTTATTTTATCTAAGTGTTTTTGCATAATTATTATTCTGTGTTTCTCTATTTTATTTTTAGTAGGTCTTATATATATATATATATATATATGAACGTGCAAGTGATTATGGAAATAAAGATACAAACTAGTCTACTATAATATATATAGTCTAAAAACATGGGCCTCAAACCACCTAGATCAAAACAAAGTCCTCTGAGGTCCCCTCTACTATGCACAAACATATTGTCAAGAAAAAGGTATAAATGGGCAAATACTTATTCCTTAAGCTGGTCTCATATCCTCATAGTTGGTTTTGAGGGGAAATTTATAGTGATAAATAATTGTTTAAAATCCTTATCATTAAGAGGTGGGCACATATGCTAACTACATAGTTGCTCACCTAGGCCAAAGATACTACAAGGTAGATATGATTTTCTAGTAGCTTGTGATCACTTGATCATGTGACCTACTCATTATAAACCTTCTACAAATTTGATGGATTATTCAAAGATTCAAACTCATCAAGGAAACCAAAGTGTTAATGCCACAGATTCTTCTATTCACCTTTAAGTTCCATGAAGTTAGTCATGTCAAACTGACCTCCTTCTACTAGGGATATTGAACCATTGAGAGCCTCAAACTCCTCGAAGAGGTAACTACCACCACACATCACATCCCCTTGGGGCCTTGAAATATCATCATGGGAAACATCCTCATTTTTTATATAATGGATGGATGAGACTGCTTCTTTCACAAAGTTTCTTGGGCCAAACTCATAACACCCTTTTACCCAATCATCAAATGAAAAATCTAAGGGTTTTTTTAAGAGTGGTGGCCTCATGGGTAGCAACCTTCTCCTTTATGGATTTTGAGGTCAGATTTGGCATTATAGAGTATCCTTACTTATGAAAGTAGTAATCTTCCAAGGTTATTCTTTCATTCAAACTCATGCCCCCAAAATTGCTTTCTTACCAACTTAAGAAAAGAGGCTTAAATTGAGCCTGTGATTGACCCCACACTCATATTTGTTATATAGTTGGATCATTTGGTTGCCTTTGAGGAGGTAACACATTATGGACCAACATATTTTACATGGACATAAGATATATTTTGGTGTCAATAACATTGGTGAACCACACATTGGGTGTCTTTACATATGAGAGCTAGGCATGGATTTGTAAATTATCTTGTTATGGATACTTATGAGGTTGATATGGATGATAAGGTCCATTTTTATATTATTTTTGCCTTTTCAAAGTCATCAAATCATTGTTTAAGCTTTGGGTGAGGTGCCTAACCTCACATAGCTCATTTAAAGAAACAATAAGAAGGGTTAGTTAGTTGGTGATGAATGGAAGACGCATGAAAGTTGGTTGGGTGGGTAAGGGCATAATAATTAAGGGAGTTAGAGGCTTGTGTGTGATCTTACTTACTTGGATCAAGTAATTATTCACCTTGATGATGAGATTATAATAATTAGATAATGTGGTTCCCCCATATACTAGATCAAGATTATTACATCACTATCAAGGGCCTTCAAGAAGTATAAAAATACTAAGTTCATAGAGTGCTTGACCAATGGAAGGATCTGGTCCTAGGTTATCTATAACCTCATATTGAATTTTTTTAAATGCTCATGGGGTGCCTAATTAATGGTGATGAGATGATTGATGAGGGACAAGTAGTCATCCCTTTATTAAAAATGTCTACACAATTACTCACTAAGATCATCTCAGCTATGAATGGAGCATGATTTTAGACTTCTATACCAAAATAAGGTTTTCCCTTTTAATGATGAAGTAAGAGTCAGATGGACACACTATCTTCAACCACATGGTGGACTATGAACATATGGGCTATGTCTTTGATGTGCTCAATATTAATGGTTTCATCCTCACCCATGAAAAGTGGAAGACTCTTGATAGATTTAATGGGGATATAATCATAGTAGACTAGTGAAATAGGGTTGCCTCTATTAAATGGAGAAAAAAGGTGGATCCTTCATTAGGTAGCCATGAGATATATGGGAGTTAAACTCCATCTTGATTACAACACATGGGTTTGGTCTTCTAAAACCTAGAGTTAGATTCAGAGTCACTAGGTGAATAGATCAATTTAAAAGAAGGGAAAAATCAAGGATATCACCAAAATCCTGATCTTTAATAATATTTAAGCACTTAGACTATTTAAACTAATAGATTTGACAGTTAGAGTTACCATGGTGTTGAATAAACTACCCTAAATGGAAAGATTCATTAAATAACACACCAAAATCCTTTAATGGATGATGTAAGGATCATTAAACTGAGCCCCACCAGGTATGCCAAAAAAATTTATCATTTAAAACGTGTACCCATGGATAACTTATTGTGCAGGGAGATTGAAGATGGGTGAAAATCACAAACTCTTAGAGTGGGGTACATAAGTGTTTAGAATATGGTGTAATCATATTTGAGATTACCAATTTATCAAAAAAATCCTATGTTTGATTGTAACAATGGGAACACTCCCAAGATGTGGGACCCTTGTACTCCCTATGATGAACCTCTGGATAAGGTCAAATTTCATCTAATCTAAGTGGCCCTAGTTTAGAAACAACATGAAGACCTAAAAAGAGAAGAAAGGAAATTTAATACAAATGATAAACCTAATATTTTGAGGGGAGAAAAGGGATTAAGGGTAAGAGGTTTGCTAAAATGAAATATGGTGATGCACTAAGAGTAGAGCAAACACTTCACCTATTTAATGACATAATAAAACTAAGGAACTAAAACACATAGTCCTCAAATCAATCATTTTATACATAAGAATTTTGCATAGGGGTATGGGACACAACATAACATTGTTAGGGATAATAAATGGTTCATAGAAAATGTCTACATATACCTGTGTATACAAAACATGAT
>JARHVA010000168.1:3667500-3770000 GCA_037957365.1 Torreya grandis | reverse complement strand
AACACAAAGTGTCCATGCATAGTTTGGAGGATACAATATAGTATATATGAATACCCTTCTCTTCTTGGTGTATCTTATTTTGAGATTCATTCCACACTTTATTATGATATTTTAATTTCCATACCTCTTCTCTCTTGTGATAACATTTTCCTTCAAGATATTTCTCTCCTCTTTGTAGAGCCTCCTTTGTGGGATGATTTTATATTGGACATGTAATACTTATTTACACATCCATCTCATTTTTTTCAACTAGATATTTATCTTATAGAGACATCATTCATGTATACTTTAGAGGATGATTTTGTATCCATTGACGGGAGTGACCCTATTACGTTCTTTGGCATTTATAAATTCACTCATGACCCACCCTATCTTGTGGGTCATCTTTCTCCCATTTTGGAAGATTCTCATTGCACTTGGTTCAGTGATGACCTACTATGTATCATGGGTCCTTATTAGGATGTTTTTGGTATTTTGATGAGAGTTCCCCAAATGTTTTATTTGGAACTTCCACATTTTTAGATATAAGTGATGATCCATTATACATTATGATCCTCTTTCTTCAACTTCGAGGGTTTTTGAATCACACCCTCCACTTCACATGGAAATTATTTCAATAAATTATATATGTCCTTATTTTGACATGTCTTATTTTATTGCATCTCTTTTTTTATTATACAAGATCTTTCTTAATCACTTTCACTCTTGAATTTTTGATAAATTTTGATGATTTTCAAATTGCCACCTCTTTCTTCTTTCATGAAATGGGAATATTTTAAGTTAACATGTTATGTCCTTAATATAGAATAAAATAATTATCTTAAGATATATTATTAAAGGTGCACAATATATTGCACCAACATCAAAACAATGAAAAAATGCTAAGGGTAGCACAAAATTATAGTAAAGTCCTCCAGAGCAAAAAAAATTATGCAACATTATATTATTATAATGAGTGTGAAGGGTATTTATATAAATTTCAAGGGATTTATCCACTTTACCTATTGTCTATGTTATATTAACATTTTATTTGTATATGTAAAGGTGGAAAACTATTGGATGCCATAAGTATACACATCCTTGTCTTATTCTAAGCCTAAATATATAGGTTAAACTATATAATAAAATAATTAATAAGTTTTCTAAATGAAGGTACAGAATGTATTTTACCATCACACCCTTAAGTGAAATTTAGGGAGGTAAAAAATTAGGTTGGAAATATTGTTACATTGGGGCTTGACAACTAGTCTTGAAGAGGTACCCATATACAATGAACAACTTGTAAGAATAAGAATAAGAACTAGAGAAGGCCTGATTAGGTACCCATATACAATGAATGACCTATAAGAAGAGGAAGGAGAATCAGAGACATCCATGTTTAGAGGATTAAAAGCATAATTATCCCCATTAAGTTGCACTTAAATAGAGGTGTTGGTGTGATATCTTATGCACTTTAATTAAGATAATTTAGGATAATTATTTTATTATATACTTTATCCCATATATTTAGGATTAGAATATAATAAGGATGTGCACCTTTATACCATCCAATAGTTTTATACCTCTACATAGGCCAATCACATGCACCTATTATGTCGCCAATAGGAAAAGGTGAATTAAGCATTTGAAATTGCTAGAAATCCCCTTCACCTTCATTATATTAATATATTTTTGCATTGATTTTAATGAATTAATTGAAATTTTATACTAACCTTAGTATTTTTAATGTTTTTTGATGTTTTTTTAATATATTTTACACCTAAATTAAAATAACTTAGGATAATTATTTTAGTTTATAGTTTAGCACATATATATAGGTTTAGAATAAAATTAAGCTTCCCTTTTCTTATTGGCTAGGTAATAGGATGTGCACTTTTATGCCACATTCATTAAGCTAACTTAGGTTTAATATAATCTATAATTAGTTTAATCCATATATTTAGGCTTATAATTAGACATGTATGTGCACCTTTATACCATCTAATGGTTCTCCATCTCTACATATGCCAATCACATGTGCCTATTATGTGACCAATCAGAAAAGAGAAACTTTCTCTTACTAAATCTATATATACCCTCTTCATATTTATATTTCATAATTGTTTTTATCATATCATGTTATTATTATGGTCTTATTCATATCTCTTCTTCACCTCTCTCATATTATTTCATGTGAGTTATGCCTTAGTTTATGTACATTATGCTGTAATTCTCATTTGATCTTGGGTACATTAAATTTTAAATAAAACATGTGTTAAGCATTACTTTGTATTTGATAGGTTGTAGTAGAATGTTAGAAAAAATAATTTGTTACTCATTACCATGTAGTTTGTGAGATATCTATGTTAGTGTAGTTTTAAATTTAAGAATATAATAATTAATAGGTTCATTAGGTCTTTGTTTAACCTATAAAATATGTGAAAAAATTAACTTTTAGCTATTATTGATAAAAAATGAGATAAAAATCTATCAACCAAAGCATTTAAATAATACACAAAGACCGATAGTAAGGCATAAAAACCATTCCAAGGCATAGTCCTTGACACTTATAGGAAATAATTTGGTCAACAATAGATAATTTTTCACAAAGTCAAAACATAAAGCTTGAAAAGATCCAATATGATGTGAAGGCTCACTCATTCCATTAAAGAACTCAAAATTAGTTACAATGAAATTGGTAGGAAAAGGGTAGATAAGTACCTAATGATACAATGAGATGTGTAATATTTCATGAGAAATACTACATGACTTTATCTTTGAGATCCTTGATAAAGTTATTGAATTTTCACTTGCATATTTTAAAATAGTTTGTTGAAGAAATGTATTTTAAGATGTAGTAGCCAAAATGAAATTATAATGTACAGGATTATAAAATATAGTGTTTTTTATTGAGATAGTGCATAAATATTGAGATTGAGAAACATGTCAAGAAGGTTGAAAAATTACAAGAGACAAAAAATAATCATTAAGTCATGAAGGAAGAACCATAGTATCTTGAGTAGTATTAGTAGGTGGAGGCATAAGACTAGGAGAAATAAGAACATTAACCTCAAGACCTAGTGTCTAAGAAAAACTTATATTTAGTGTAATATAATCATTCAAAGATTTATATGTAACATGTACTTCCCAAGATACATAATCCTTAGAAATATTTAACTTATTTGTTTCCTCTCAAGAAACATAAATTTATAGCAAAAATTTATTTAGTATATGATGAGAAATATTGAGAAAAAGAATTTAAATCATGTTTATCCATAGTAGTAGTTTGGAAACATAATAATTCATAGTATTATTGTTAAAAGCATTGAAATCACACTTATTTTCATTTTCAATGTCATCACTGTATTCATATAAAATGTGAAAATTGGTAGCTTGAGTGTGGCTTGTGACACTCAACCCATAGGTCCCTATTGCATGCTCTCATGACCCTTCTAGACATCTTTTCACTTATTTCCAATCATATATAGACTTCTAAGACTTGATTCTAGCTCAGACATGCTACATTTCCTATGATAATTCTATTCCCCTAGGTCTCATACCTATAGGACAATATCACCTAACTTGGACTATAGCATTGGACCCTAGGGTGTCCATTTTTGGCACTCTTGTCTAATTGAATTTTTATCTCCAGTGGTCATTTATTTCACATTCCTATGCTTCTTCTTGTCAACCTAACACAAATACATTTGACCCATGACCAACAGATCTCTATAAAATCACATTCAAAGTTCATTTAGTAGGGGTTGGAAATTATTACAAAGTAAGAAAGAATATAAGTAAAAACACTAAGGAAATCTTCCCTATTCTCTATATATAACCAACCAATACTACCATAAGCTTATTCAAATCCTTATACCAATCCCTAGCCACCTCAAGTACATCTAGTTTAACATTTTGCATCTTCATACACACTATTACACAAAACACATCAAGTGAGAGGAATACATATGACTTGATCCCTCTTCGGAGTATTGGTATGTAGGCTACGTGACCACACAAGGGGTGTGGATACATGTTTAATGCATATTACACACACTAACCCCCTCTTTCCTAAATTTTGTCAAAGCATAATGGAATCTAAGGGTTGAAGACTAAATCAGCTCTATAGGGAGTTTTGTGGACATCTAACAATTAAAATTTCATAGGTAGGCTCACATAGACACAAAAAACAAAACCCATAAATCTTAGGTTAATTGGACAATAGAAGTAGATGAAGATTATAACACTGGACCCTAGGTTTTCTTATTTTGGTGCTCCTATCCAATCATAAAATAAAGGCCAAATCTTGATTTACGATAGTGTCCCAGTCCTACACAGTGAATTTTAGACCTTGTAATAACTGTCTCAGTTAGTTTCCAGCTAAGTCTTATTTTCTCTTCCTTATTACTATTTTTATAAAGGTTAAAATTTCAGTCAAATTATACAAATTAGTAGCTTAATTATTACATATTTATTTACTAAATTTCTTATTCTAAACCTTTAACTAAATTAGAAATAATACACTAATATTCCCAAAATTGATAAATCATTTGGTGAACTAGACTTTCATCATTTGTGCATAAAAACCTTATAAACTCTAAGGTAAATTCCTTGCTAATTTTTACTATATTTTAATGATTTTTTACTTGCATATTTAAATAAGAAATTCAATTTAATATTTAAAATTTCATAGTAATTTTAAAAAATATATATTTTTCTTCTAAACCCTAGTTGCACACACTAGGTCCTTTCAAATCAAGTATTTTCCAATAATTTTTTGATTATTTTCTTGCATATTTAAATTAGAAATTATCATCAAATTTTAAAATTTCATAGTAATTTTAAAAAATTATTTTTCTTCAAAACCCTAGTTGCATAAACTAGGTCCTTTAAAATAAAAAAATTTCCAATTTTTTACCTACATATTTAAATCATAAATTCACATTTTAAATTTAAAATTCCTTAGTAATTAAAAAAAAATCATTTTTCAAAACCCTAGTTGCATATACTAGGTCCCACTACTTTTGAGGTATCACCTTACAACTAAAATCAGATTTCATATAATAGCAAACATGGATCTCACTTATTTACACATATTTCTTGCATTTCTTGTAAATAATAAGGAGACCATACTCGGTCCTATCATGTACATGAATGATGAAGTTTACCGTATGTTAGTTGAAATCTTCATTCTTTGTATTTCATGCTTAATTTTCATAATATGGGATGATATAAATAAAGTTATTGTCAAACATAATAAGATCCATCTCCTTCAAAGCAATGTTTACTTGGATTTAATACAAGATTTAATTACTTTCTTTGTATCTCTCATATGGAATTTTTTTCAAGTGTATCTTTCTAAACATATTAAAAATATCATAGCATATGTCAAATTTTTTTATGCATTTATGCACCAATTCATGCTCTCTATCCATTGCTTGCTATCTCTCATTTGGAATGATCTTTATAAACATATTGCTATACAAATTATAACTCAAATTTCATGCATTTCATTCCACATACATGATTTCTACCTAGATGCATATAACTCTTTAGCTACTTCTATGTTCAAATTACAACAATATAGATGAAATAGAATCAAAATTTTAATGCATAGTTTAAATGATCAATATCATGTTTTTAACTATACTTTTTCATATCAAACAATGACAAAAGAATATCTAAATTATCACTCTCTTAATCTTACTTATCATATCATAAATTAAACTAATACATGCACTCCATTCAAAGATAACATAGATGCACATAATATTCCAATTTCACATAACAATTTATTGCATATTAAGAAAGAATTTCCTTCTCCTCCTCTTCCCCAAGAGGGTGATAGCTTATTTTCCTCTAACCAAGTCCATGCTATCACCCCTCCAAAAGGTGAGATAACCTATACTATTGTTCCTAATGCATACATTCAGCTTATTGCTTCTTCAAATTCTATTCAACATATGTTCTTATGTGTTCAATCAAAAACAACTAGGGTTTACACTTGTGAGACTCTAAGGGATCAAATCACTAGTATGAGAAAGTTAATTTCAGATTTATAAATGTAGGATCAACTATTACATGAAAAGATCACAACATTGGAAAAATAGATTATAATACAAAAGCCGCAAAGGCACCCTAGTGTCAATCATGTATATACACCTTCAATTGGTTGCAAGCAATATTGCATATTGAAACATGAAATCACAACAAAATAACTCTATAACTAGTAATTTAAAAATCATTTAAATATCAAATAAGAGTTCAAGTGAGGTACTAAGGGAATTGTTTAAACCTAAGTTGATCAAATTAATTCTTCTACATCTACTGAGAAGATCCAAATATTATTGTGCATTTCATAAAATTCATGGGCATCACATAGATTCATGTTTCACATTGAAAACACATATATAGTAGATAATTACTAATGAGAACCCTATACAAGGTAAATTAGCCAAGCAATCCATAGGGACATGGGAACACATTCACAAAGGGTCAAATTTAGAAATAGTACAAAAGTGGTTACCAAAGCATAACTCAGAACAACAAAAGGATCAAAAAGCAAAATTAGGCAAGAAATAGTACCACAAGCATAGGTAAAGCATGAAAAAGATGCAAATATACCTCTCCAAAATGAGGTTCAACTTTCAAAGCAATATGGATTTGGTTAAAAATATCTAAAATAGTTTAATTATCAAGGTCAAGGGTTGGGAAAGCATGCTCAAGGCATCACTACTCCTATTATAGAAGTTGATAATGTTTGTCACCAAGGTTTGGGATTTATTGAAAATCCTAAGGCAAATCATTCATAGGCACAATTTATGAAAAGAAAAGATCTAACTACAATAAAAGTTGACACTAGCATTCCATTGGTTCAAGATCAAGATGATAATGATGAATGGAAAAATATAAGTTATTATGATTTCCAAGATACCAATAATGAATATGAATATTTAGATTCATATTCATAGCCATTCCCTTGTGCTTCACAATCATGCATGATTTCTCTCCTTGATACAAGACACCAAGATAGGAAGTCTCCCATGAGACTCATTGGTTAGTATCATTTCTTCTTAGTATTTCTTATACATAGCTTTATTTTGCTTACTTATACATATTTTCTCAGCCTTCTTGTACATACTTTATTTATGATTGATTTCACATAGATTATATAAAAATAACAAAAACATTCAAATTTTTAAAAACAAAAAACATTCAAAAAAATTCAAAAACACAAAAATATTTCAATTTATACATCATCCATGCTTTACATTTTTTATATCATGCTAGACTTACATTTATTGTTCTATGCTATTATTTATCAATTTATCTACATTACCATGCTTCAATTGATCTTCTTTGAGTGTGTGAAGAGACTTCCAAATCCTTGATTGCTTCACTCTACCCATTGAGAGGGCATACTAATTCATACATTTGAAACACATCAATATATCTACCTACTGGGGGCATCTTCTACCTGACTACACCATCTAGGTTATGTCATTCCTACACCACATACTCTAGTTATCATGTTGATGTAGATTACTTACTAGCTTTTATATATATATATATATATATATATATATATATATATATATATATATATATATATATATATATATATATATATATATATATATATATATATATATATATATATATATATTACTCTATCAACACTCACTAATATATATAACTTGTGCATTTATTATCATATGCATAGTCTTATACTACACGTCTTGCATACTTTCACTTCTACTTTGATTAGTTAGATTTGATTTTATTTTCAATATTTTTTCCTTTATTAATTTATGTATCTAGATGTGATTGCATTTCTTAGTTCCTATTTTGTTTCATATATGTGCCTTAGAACCTTTTACAATGTCCTTTTCATGTACTCTTCTATGTGATTATGGCTTTCATGCCAACCTTGCTTGTTTTCAATTATATGTGTATGTGGCATTTGAACATGCCTTGTATGCTTGCTTTCCAATTTGAGTGACATGTGCCCATGTCCCTTGTTTTCTTGGGCCCTTGGCCCCTTGGCCCCTCTTGTATTCTTATTGCTTATTTCCTTGTGTGCTTGTTGCTTCTTTGCTTTTCAAATAGTTTACAATGCCATCATCCACATCATGCATTATCTTGATTTCTTGGATGCCAAAATAAACATCATGCTCCATCCCTCCTTAAAAACTAACAATTAACAACTAACCAAACTTATAGTTCTAGTTTATTATATTTCACATGCTATTATATTGTTATATCTATCTAGGCATACCCCTATTGATCTAACAATCTCCTTTTACAAACCATGCAATATCTTGAGATATCTTGTCGATTATAATTGATACATCATGTATTTTGTAGAATAACACACTTGCAAGGCTCTTTCTTTTGAGGGTAGTCATTATAGGGTCTTCATTCTTACCCTCAAAAGAGGGGGAAAAAATAAGGGTTTTTCATTGAGATCAGATCTCTTACCAATCAAAAAATCAATGTTTAGAATACCCAAACTAGTATCCAGACTTCAAACCAAATAAAATAGACTAGGCAGATAATGATAATTAAGAATAGTCAATAGAATGAACACAAAACAAGAGCACCAAGATTGGACTATAGCATTAGATAATAGGGTGTTTGATCTTGGTGCTCCTATCCAAACAATAAAAAAACTAGATTTTCCAAAAATAGACAAAAAAGTAAGTACAATTACAGTTTTATCGGCAATAGTTTAGTTCATAATCAACAATTTTAGTACATTTTTTCTTAGAAAATATAGATATAGGGGGCATCATGTATGGAATAATGGCTCTCTCTTATAGTTTTAGATTAGGAAGTTGGTATAACTTCCAAATCAGAATCCATGTTTCAAACACCACTGATTAGGGGCAATGTGCATGACACATTTGACTTTTTTTTTTTGAGTTCAATACATTACCCAAGTATTATCAGTAGTTACATGTCTTATTACATATATAGGTGGTTTACATAATTTTAGAGTGGCTTCCACATAATATTATTGCCCAATTTTAGAGTGGCTTTCATACAAGCCTAATATCCACCCTTTCTAAGTGACCAAAAATGACCTAGCTTCCAACATACATTTGGATATCCATTCCACATTTTTAGATTATAAAAAATTCATGGGATTTAAGAACCATCTCATATGACACATTTCATATTAGTATCAGTTCATATCTTCACTTCATGGGGAAATAATGGAGCCAAAGGTCTAGCTAACCTTTGTATTCTTAAGCCACCTATTCAGAAGGATTGGACACATAGTCCAAACATCGATTAGCACATGCATGATCACCTAGCTTCACATAGTGGGTGATGATGGAGCCAAAGGACTAGCCTTTGCATTCTTGAGCCACTCTTAGGGAACTGAGAGCTTAGATTTTTTCATGATATTACTCTTAGTATAACATTATTTAGCACATAATCAACATCACTCAGCATCACAATAAGTTTTGTATTGGTTTGCATACCTAGTGAGGTGTATTCATTCCTTTCTCTTCCTTTCTCTCTTATCCATATTTTGTACTTTACTATTTTAGATATAGAATATATAGTAAGAATTGATCTATTATTAATTTTATTTTATATATTTACACTTCGTAATATACTCTCTCTATGCATAACCAACATCATACAATTTCATGAGCTTCACTCTTGCAGGTAAGTTCAGGTACACTTTCTATTTTTCTTTTATCCTAGTCTTTTGATTTTCTACATCAATAGAATAAGGGGGGGGGGAATGTAATCATATAAATTGTGAAAATTGGTATCTTGAATGTGGCTTGTGACACCCAACCCATAGGTCCCTCTTGCATGCTCTCATGACCCTTCTAGACACCTTTTCACTTTTTCCTAGTCATTCGTAGACTTATAAGACCTGATTCTAGCTGAGATAAGATAAATTTATGATGATAATTCCATCCCCTAGGTCCTACACTTATAGGACAATAGTGCTCAACTTGGACTATAGTATGGGACCCTAGGGTGTCCATTTTTGGTGCTCCTGTCCAATTGCATTTTTAGCTCCAAAGGTCATTTCCTTTCAGTTCTTATCCTTCTTCTTGTCAGCCTAATGTGAATACATTAAAACCATGATAAATAGATATCTATAAAATCCCATTCAAAGTTCATTTAGAAGGGGTTGGAAATTATTACAAAGCAAACAAGGATACAAATAAAACCACTAAGGCAAACTTCCCTATTCTCTGCATACAACCAACCAATATTACTAAAAACTTATTCAAATATTTATACTAGTACCTAGCCACCTCAAACACATTTATTTTAGCATTTTACATCTTCATACACATGATTTCACAAATCACATCAAGTCAAAGAACTACATATGGCTTGATCCCTCTTCAGAGTATTGGTATGTAGGTAGTGTGCCCACACAAGGGGTGTGGATACATATTTAGTGCATATTACACACACTAACCCCCCCTCTTTCCCAAAATTTGTTAAATCACAATGGATTCTAGGGTTTGAAGACTAAATTAGCTTTATAGGGAGTCCCACATACATCCAATAGTTGAAATTTCATAAGTAGGCTCACACAGACACAATGAATAAAACCCAAAAACTTAGATCTCTTAGACAATAGTGGAAGAAGAGGACTATATCACCAAAACCCAAGGTGTCCTATTTTAGTGCTCCTATCCAATCATAAAATGAAGGCCAAATATTGATTTATGATAGTTTCTTAGTCCTACATATTGAATTTTAGACCCTGCAGTAACCATCTCAATTAATTTTTAGCTAAGTATTATTTCCTCTCCCTTATTACTATTTTTAGAAAGGCTAAAATTACAGTCAAATTATACAAACTAGTAGCTTAATTATTTCATATTTAGTTACTAGTTTTCCTATTCTATAACTTTAACTAAATTAGGAATAATACACCAATATTCCTAAAACTATTAAATCAATCACCATTAGCATTATCCTCATTAATATAAAGAGTATAAATATCATCAATGTTAACCATTTTATTTTCAAACAAGCATAAATACCAAGTAAAGGAAATTGAACTAAAATAATATGTAAACCTTGTAATATATATCACTTCACCGAATTGATGTTATAGATCTATCTTTCTTAATTGGCATATGATATTGAAAAAGAGCATGTAAAAAGCTAGTGATAACCTCATTATAGTAATAAATAAAAACCATAGGTAATCTAGATCTAAACAAAACTCAACCACAAACCTTAGAGGGTAAAAAATCATAATAAACTTGAGGTTGATGTGTTTTAAAATGATAGGTTTAACAAAATGTTAACATGAATCATGCACACGTGTTTAAAACACTACACACATTAATGATTATAATGACACAATGGATATATAAGATAAATACTATTAAAAAAATTACCTAAGTGTAGAAATAACAAAGAAGGTAAATTGGATGATTAATAAATTGAAATTGGGAAAGAGATAAAGAGACATGGGAACTTGATTATTGATTTATTGACTTTTGATAGTAACTAAGAATGCATGACACGTGTTTTGGAAAAATATAGAAGAAACTCTAGAAATATGGAAATGATCTATGATGATGATCAGTTTTATATTTTTTTCAAAAGATAGTGACCAAATACATAATTAAAATATAACAATATTTTTTGAAAGTGGTAAATAAGGTTTGAAATTTGCTTAGTACATCCTTGGGGTCCATAAAATTTTCACCCTTTGTCAATAGTGGAAGTCTAAAATCCTCTATGTGATAAGAATAATTTCATGTGTAGATGCCAAAATGTCTTATCCCTTGATATACCATAATTTAGTCTCAACAGATAGATACCCATCAAGATAAATGAAAATGTGCAAAGTGAATTAGATTAAACCCCCTTAAGGGTTGTAGATACATATCACTTTGAGAAATCAATGCTCAATGTAGTTATAGTGTATGTGAGTGACCCATCCAACTATGAGAGAAGATTCCACCCCATCTCCCCATGTGAAAAAAATATAACTATATGTTCCTTAATGCAATCCTTGTTTTGGTACAAGTATTTAACCCCAAGACTTTAAAAAATAAAGTGGAATAATAATATAATGTGTAGGCTTCTTGATAAGTGTATGATAGATAGGTTAAATGTGCAACTTGATAATTTGATTAGGAGATAGGATATGATAAATGGATTATGGTATATGTGTATGTATAGAATTAATTTAATCCAAATTGGAACACATTCATGTGGATAATGACCATGGCATGACATGAAAACCAATAATCAAGGCATTGAAAAATAGGGCATGGTAGAAAAATAACTCACAAACAACTTGACCACTTTTAGACTACTTTGAAAGAGTTCGATCCACTTTAAAGATTATATGAAAATGCTCAAGTAAAAAATCCCATGAAATAGATACCAAAATGAATTGCATGATGATTAGGTATAACTTAAGGTAAAAAAAACAATAGATTTGAATGTGTTTATGAGCAAATGTAGCTGATGCAAGACTATGAAGGGTCAAATATAAATGGAAAGTGTACCAATAAGATCCCAGAGTAATAAAGTGAACCAAATGTATTAAATCATGAAAAAATCACTAAGACTACTTGGCTTGTACCCAAATTAGATGTCTACAATTAGCTTTTCAATTAAATTCAAGTTAATGCTCTAAATATTTGTAAGCTATAGAGAACTATAAAATAGTTATATAATTGTAAATATAGCTATAAAGATAAAATATTACAAGTTTTATGCCAAAAAAATAATGAAAAAATTCACTAAAAAAACTTATACCCATAATTTGTTATTATTATTCTTATTAGCATACAAATTCTACATATGGTATTTAAAATTACTTATAAGAACACATTTATTCATGCATCATAAAGAGATATATTTTATTTAATAATAATCTTAAAAATAATTCAATATCTAATCCCATTAGGTTATGATAAGAGTGAGAATTACTCCAATGGATTTAACTATTCCCATTGAAAAATTATCCTTGTCACATGCTTTGTAATTTTATGCCTCACCCCAAATCTCATTAATTAACTAATTAAAATTACTAATATCTTTCACAAAATATACAAATCCATCACTTTTCACATAGATTCAACCTTTAAAATTAAATATTAAATTCTATAAGAAAGCAATAAAATTGAGGAAACCATATAAATACTAAGGGTATTTGACTAGTTGTATTACCATCACAATTTTCTTAAAATTTACCATGATAAACTAGTATAATTTTATTACCTATTATTGATTTTTATCTTCTTAAATTTATACCATTGTCATCAAATAAAATTTACAACATATAGTCAATATTTGTATTATTATCAAGATAATATATGTATAAGAATTTGAAGGAAAATTTTCTTCAAACATACCACTCTCTTTGAGTCTACACTTGAAATTTCCCTTAACCTCTTTTGTAATATGGTAAAATGTTTTACATTAATAATGTAATACACTAAACCATAAATAACGTGCAATTTATATTGGATCAATTTTACCAAATTAAAGTGTAATCATGTAAATGAGAATGGCGGGGGGGGGGACACTAAGTGAATGGTTTCCTAATTCCCAAATGACATTACACTAAGTTAAATCTGTTAAAGAGATAAGAATTAAAATATAAAAACAAAATATATTTTATTGATGTTTAGCTGTGTAACATAGATACACACACACACACCCACACACTCTCCCTTCCCCTAGACTATGAATAAGACTCACTGATTCCAATGACTGGGTTACAATGAACATACATCACTCAATAGGTTTAGATTTTCTTTCAAACTCCCTTAGTTTATCTAATATC
Source organism: Torreya grandis (assembly GCA_037957365.1). Lineage (NCBI taxonomy): Eukaryota > Viridiplantae > Streptophyta > Pinopsida > Cupressales > Taxaceae > Torreya > Torreya grandis. Next base: position 3,756,214 of record JARHVA010000168.1, on the reverse strand, counting down.
TCCCTCTACTCTTCTCTAATTTAGATCTAGAATATCTCTCTCCCCACTTGTTTGATCTCCCTCTCCTCTACCTTGGTGATTAAGATGACTCTCCCATGCTCTTCCAAAATTGGCATTAAATCTTGGTGGCCTTACATTAACATCTTACCATAACCTTCAAACTCCATCTATCTTGGAAAATTTTCTTCACATCATGTTTAATTGGTTTAAGTAGTTATATGGAGTATCTTTTAAACATGGGTGAAACTATTTTTTCATACAGACTAATGCTTGTGAAACCACCATGGTAATAATTATTTTCATAAAACAACAATTTAAAAACCTTCAGCTATATAAGTATCAATTTGATCATCTTCTAAAGAAAAATGTCTTTTGAACCATTAAAACATGACTAAAACCATCCTTCCTACATTTCCTTTCCATGTGAAACTCTTGATGATGTTATTTAACTTCATGTTGATCTCCCTCAACAATTGTGATGTTATCATAAGAGATGAAAAGTTGCATAACATATAACATATGTGCACATATGCATAAGAACCTAAAGCCATGTTTTTAGATGATGCAAGATATGTTGTGAATTCAAATGATCTATCACTAGATACCTAGGGTAAAAAAATTTGTCCATGAGGTCATACTCACAAACCCTTTAAGAGGTCCCCAATGGTTTTTCCATGTTTGGAAGCTTTAAATGCACTCATATAAGTTTCACCTTTAGTTTATTTGTATTTACACTTTAATTAGTGCTCAAAATACTCTCTACCTCTTTTTTTAGGTTAATCTCATCATTTTCCTTCTCAATAAACTAATACTTGCAACCAATACCTAAAATTAATCTTTCTCCACTTCCTTGTCCCTCAAATTAATGGTACAAATACTCTACATTGAAGATAGGTGAAATACCCATATCTAGTAGCCTAATTTGGTAAGATTTTAAAGAGAAACTTATAAAAATTATACAATCTCAAATTTTCTTCTACTTCAACTTGTTATATTCTCCTTTAGGAAACCTCCCCGTACAAAAATGTGTAAATACTAAGCCCTCAACTAATTTTTTTGGTTCTCTTCTTCTCTGATCACTGTGATTCTTATACTTCATACTATTCTCTTCTAGATTTATTTTCACCTCCATATTCAAATCACACATAAATACTATGTTTTATTTTGATTCAACACCCCTTCTTCTTAGATATATTATGATTATCAATTCACATAATCCTCTAGCGATGTAACCTTAGAAAATATGGAATAGACTCGTAACTATAATTTTATTTAATGAATCATTGCATGTAATTTTAAATTGTAAAAATGGTAAACCCCACTATTTGGGCTTATCTCCAACTAAACATATTAAAAAATTACAAAAACTATGATTTACTACCTCTCTTTACCCATATGCTTGAGGTTGATAGGATGAATGAAAATCCAATCTCATGACTAGTTTCCTCCATAGCATTCTCCAAAAATGTCTAAAAAATACAGTAGCCCTATCTGATATATCCTTGGAAAATTGTGCAATCTCTCAAATTATTTTAAAAAACTTTCAATGTTTGTTGCATCACTAGTATTATTAAATTTTATAAAGTGTGCCATTTTTAAAAATCTATCCACTATAGCCAAATAAGAGTCATTATCTATTTATATCCTTAGCAACAAAAGAATGAAATTCATATTTAACTCTTCCCATGGTTTCTTTATAATTTCTAATGGATGATACAACCCAAGATTTTGACATTTTACCTTAGAAAGGTTTAAAATCACACATATTTAAATAATTTTTTTGGCATCCATTCTCATCTTTGGACAATAATAACACTCACTTAGTTGTGCCAATGTTTTGTCCACAACAAAGTGACCAACTAGGCCTCCACTATGCTTCTTCTTCAATAAGTTCTCCCTCATAGAACATTGAGGTATACATAACCTATTTCCCTTGAAAATAAATCCATATGTATCATATAATCCATCCATATTATTTAGTCTATGGTTTTTGGATTCATGCATATTTTCCATGTATCTTGGAAACCCAAGTCCTCCTCATATAATTATTTAATTGATTCAAACCTAATAAATTCTAATATTAGTTCACTCACTAAAATACCTATTATATTTAATTAAACTATGACCTTATTGGATTTACCACTTGTACATTTAAAAACAAAAGAATAAATTTGAATAAATTCAACCCATTTCATGTACTTTTGGTTCAACTTACCTTTACTATTTATGGATTGCAACACTTAATGATATGTATACAAAATAATTTGATTTGGAAAAAAAAATGCTTATAACACTTGTACCATATCATATAACACTTGGTCAAAGAATAAATACTTATTATTGTCTTCATTAAAATTATCGTTAAATTAAGAAATGGGCTTACCTTCTTTTCTAAATATCACTCATATTATTGTCCCACTTTCATCACAATAAACCTAAAACACTTTACTCAAATTTGAAAATGTTAGCATTAAATATCTCATTACCTTGTTATTAAAAATTAAAAATCCATCCTTTGATATGTTAGCCCATTTTAACTTATTTTTATCACCCTTATTTATTCCATAAAAAGTGTATGTGTACCACTTAATTTTCTAATAATTTTTTGATAGAAAATTTCCAATGCATGAAAACATCTAGCCTCAAAAAACATTTTTAGTGATGGACTCTCAAATATTTATCTTACCTTCTTGAGGTCAATTATCAACCCATATTTTTATATAACAAATCCAAAATATACTATATACTTTTGCATGAAGCTACACTTATTTAATTTGCTTAGAAACATCCAATATTTTAACTTTTAAAACAACTAACCTCAAATGTTTCAAATTTTATTATTTTTAATGATAAAAACATAAAATGTCATTAAGATAAAAATAAAAAAGTTACCCATGTATGGATTCAACACTTATTTCATGAGTCTCATAAATGTTCTTGGTACATTTGACAAACCAATCATCACAGTCTCTAACCCTAATTAGCAATATCCACTTCTCAAATATATCTTTGGGAAGTAATTTTCTCCACTCAAATATTCCATCAAGTAATAAACCCTTGAAATGTAAATATATACTTGATATTTATCTTTTTAATTTTTATAGAATCCATACACATTCATTAATTGACACCTTAGGTGTCAATATTTATTGAACTACATACAGGCATAAATTTTATTAAATTAAAATCTTCTTAAACAATTCATTTAGTTATATTTTTAATTTTGAATTCTCTATATGAATTAATCTATAATCTAAATTTATTTGAAACATTTCTCTAGGAACTAGATACATGTGATGATTAATTTTTATCATAAGTGGTAGTCCATCTAGAAAATCCATAGACATTATATCAATAAACTCTTCTAAAAAAAATTAACTTTAAAAGGAAGATTGAACTCAACTTATGTGTGATCACAAATTATGTAGGCCTTGGGATGAATAAAAATATTCCTATTCGTTCCTTGTCTCTTTCAATAATTATTTATATAATCCATCAACACTTTAGGAATGTTCTCCACCTCTTCCCCTATTTCTTTCAATGGACTCAATGTATGCCTCTTAACATCCTTCACAAGAGTGTACTTTTTTTCCTACCATCATGCATGAATCTTATATACAACTACCATGTCCTTACCAAAAACACATGGCATACATCAATCGACATAATATCGCATAACACATAATATTTATATGAAATAGTCTAAAATTGACATTACATTTCTCATTTACTAATACTTGATGACCCTTAAGTAATTAATAAATTTTTTAAGGGTTTAGATGTACTAATATTTTGAGCCTATGATTTTATACTATTTCCTTTAAAGCTAAATTATTCATGCTACCAATATCAATACTAACTTTGAAACACTTATCTCTTACTTTACAAATAATTTAGAATATGTTATTTCTTTTCATTGGCTCACCTTCTTTTTTAGATGGTTTCAACAACACTCTCTTCATCACAAGAGCTTCACCACATTCCTATTCTTCCATATTTATTGGAGATCCAAGACTCTCTTCATATATATGATCAATATGATTATTTTATTCATTCTTATTATCATTTCTATGAAATGATTTGGGGAATTCAAATACTATATGTCTTATATCTCCACATTCATAGTACTTAACCATGAATCCTATACCTCTTTCTCTTCTAAAGTATCCTCTTCCTCTAGAATAATAATCTCTTCCTCTTTGGGATTGATTCTAATTTTATGAATTACTTGATTCACCTCATGAGTATGATGTCATATTACACTATTATTTTTTCCTCTACCTCTATATAACATTCCTCTACCTATATAATTATTTTTCCATATTCTATAAAAACTTTCCTTCGCCTTCAATGTAAATTGATAGGCTTCCTCAATCAAATTCAAATTAAATAGTCAAATCTCATATTAAATGGAAATATGAAGTCCATTTACACATATTGAAACTTTTTCTTAATAATCTTCCTTATGTCCAACTTAATGAAATTGTTATAAAAATCTTCTATATAGTCTCTTGCACACCAATACTACTTCTTTAAATTATGAAAATTATTGAATAAACTAAATTAATCATCTAAATAAAATAACTTAGCTTTCAACTTTGTCACCATTCTTTCCAAAAAAATTAATATATATTTTCCTTTGCTTTATCTTTCCACTTGAAAATGATTACACCATAAATATGTATGCATTTTCAACTTGGTCTATGAAAAAATCACCTTTTTAGGATCCTCCATTGACTCATTGTCAAAATATTTATCAATATTTGTGATCCATTTTATGATCTCCTCAGGCCTCAAGCTTTAATTATAGTGAGATGTATTCAAATTTGTTTACTACCCAACTTCTCAAAAAAAATAAAAAATATCCTCTTAGGTTTATCCAATATCTCCTTTATTTCAACCTCTTGAGCTTCTTCTCTTTTATCTTCACACAAATATCCTACATGAGTTCATCCAATATAAATTTTATTATCTCATCATATATATGAAACCTACAAATCTAGGTGTTCTTGTTCTTCCTACTCTTCTAAGATAATTACCTCTATGTACCATATCTTCTCCAAACTATAAACCTGTATTTAAAAACTTGAGAGTAACTTAATAAAGACCATTCATAAATAACCAAATAAGGATTTTTTTTCTAATACTAAATGGTGCATATGGTAATGAGGAGGCCAAGTGAATGGCTACTTTACTTCTCAACATTATTCTATTACTCTCACTTTCTGAAGGAAAAAAGACTCAAAATGAAAATAAAGAATATCTTTATTGATTTTTAAATATGATATAGAGATTACACACACACCTCACACTCTACATTCCCATAGACTATGTAGAATACTCCCCCAATCAAATGACTAGGTTATAATGAACATACATTAGTTATTAGGCTCATAGGTTTTCCTTCACACTCCCTGAGCTTCTTTAAACTCTCCCTCTATTTTGTTCTACACTACACCTGGAATCTCTCTTCTCACTTTTAGGATATAGCTCTCCTCTACCTTGGGTGATTGATATGATTATCCCATGATATTCAAAAACTAAATTTGAATATTGATGGCCTGAAAATAATATCTTTCCATAACCTTTGAGATTTGTTTGTCTTACAAAATGTTCCACATGTTATGTTTGATTTATCTGGATAGTTACTTGGCATATTTTTAAAATTTAGTGAAGCCTCTAGGTACTACAAACCAAATATTTCATAAAAATAACCTACACAAAGTGAGGATTTCAAAAATAACGCCTACATGAAGTAGGTTTCATCATGTTTTAAATAAAAGGCCCTTTTATCCAATGGAACATGACTAGAACCATCCTTCTTACATTTCATTGCCTTGTGGGACTCTTGATGATGTTCTTTAGATTGGAATTGATCTAAATCCAAATGTAAAACATTTACATAAGATATGATGATTCATACAACATAAAAAAATATGCAAAAGTATGCACAAGAACCCAGACCAATGTTTTTAGATGATAAAAGATAGCTTGTAAACCAAATGATCCTAAATCAACTAAAAACATATATAATTTCAATAAATGAGATTGAGAGAATAATTAAAATTTATAAATAGAGGGTTATGATAATAATACTAAATTATAAAAATATATAGACATGCAAAGTCTAAAATTAGGTGCAAACAAGTCTAGGAAGCAATGTAAACATAAACAAGTTTTTGGGAAGAAATTGATAAATTAAAAAAATTGACCAAGAGTGTATTGCTATGTTCATGATAGGTCTAAGACTATAATGATTCATTCATGGAATATATTTTATTTATAAAAATAATTTTGGCCACTCTAACCTCTAATATTGTATTTATTAAACCTCACTTTCTTTGTCAGAATCATTTTCAAATTATTGGAAAATCTTTCTCCTTCCTTGAAACCCCAATAAAATCATAAAAATTAAAAAAAGGTAGTAATTGAGGGGCCTACCTTATTCAAACCCCCATACTTATGAAATTAAATATATAGCACTCAATACATTTCAAAAAGTAATCATGTTTATGTAATCCATAAGCCTTATATTCTCTTTCACTACATAGACAATTGGAAATGATGCAATATGAAGACTTTGAAAGGAATATCTCACTTCCTTTTTTAAAAATAAAATGAAAACTATTAAATTTTTATTGTATATCTTACTTTTAATTTATTATCACTCATTCCCTTTTTATTATCCCATATGAAATAATGTACACACACACACACCCACATGCACTTCTCAAATGTAACTCAAGTCCCTAATGACAACAAGATAACACACAAATGGTAGAAAAAGGTTAAAAATGTATCAAAAACCACATGAAACATAAATAAAGGGAAAAAGTGACTCGAAAGGGAAAGAACCTATAAATTAGTAATATGGCTTTAGTCAATTAGGAGCATAACTATACTTCTGTTCAAAAGATGGAAATAGTGTTTTTGACATTCCAAGAGCATTCAAATTTGTATATATGAAATAAATTATAAATTTTTTAGTTTTTTATATAATTTGAGTTTATTAGATTTGTTTTAAATGGTATAAAATAAATAAAAAGTGAGCTTACAAAGAAAAAAATCAAGGGAAGTAAAGAGGGCACATAACATAGGAAAAAACATACCAATAAGAGCCTAATATTAATTTATAATAAATAGACACAAAAGTTACCTAAATTAATGAAAAGTGACATATAATACTATCCTTGGATAAAATTAGGTATCTAAATAATGCCTCACTTTGATGTGGTGCATGCATGCATATCAAAGTTAAACAAACAAGTGTACCTAAGAGGGATCATAGAAGATGTTGTGGTCAAGACCTATAATTTTTATTGAAGTAAATATATGAAATGATAATGATGTAAAACTAAAAATGAAGAGAGAGAGCTTACCTTATCTCAGAGTCTAACTCGTACAACCTAAAAAAATAAAGCTTATGATCCTTGTCATCTAATTTTTGAGTTTAATGTCATGAAGATCCTATAAAGAACATTCATGATTATGAATTTGGAATATTAATGGAATTTTTTTCAAGTGAATTGGTTTCTTTATAAACCCATAATCAAGGAAACTATTAAATAAATGAGAAAAAATGAAAAATTTGAAAAAATATACCTAGTTATGTGGAAAATTTGATGCATTATCTATGAAATCCATATCTAAAAATATGTATCATCATTGAGTATGTGTCTCATTAAGGATACCAAGTCAAAAATTTTACATAAAAACATGTGACTACTTCTAAATGCTAGATCAAGTAGAATTATTTTATATAACACTGTAAAAGTACTTCTAAATGTGGAAGCAAGGAAAATATGTTGTATAATACTATTGGATTGATGTGTATTCTCATGTGAATAAATATAAAATAAGATATCATATGCCTCATTTTTGAGGTATGGAATGAACCTATGAATCATATATCTCAAAATAAATGGATTATATGCATACAAAGTGTATAATAGGAAACATAAATCTTTGAAATATATCCATAACATTATGTCATCATAAAAGTGAATATGTAATAATAAATTTGACCTATATGTGTTTGGGTCCAAGTAATATAAGTATTATATAATTTTGAAAGCATTTATGTGTAAATATTTTTAGTATAATCATAGAAATATATCGTCATGAAAGTAAATATATATAAATGACCTTGACTTATTCATGTCTGAATCTAAGTAATATAATTAAGATATCATCATGAAATTGTGTGTATAATATTTAACTTAACTCATGTGTTTTTAAGTCTAAGATAGTGTAAGAATAATAATAATATGTTCCCCCTATATGGTCAAGGTATAATAAATGTAATCATAATAATTAGATGTTGATTATATGTGGGAAAGCTATATCTAATTAATTAAGCCCATATATTGGAAATATATAACCAATGAAGCACTAGTATAAGATATGCCACAAATTAGGAAGAATATAATAATTATAAATGAACAAACAAGGGTCTTTGCAAAAAATATATGCTGATAAGGATAATGGAAATGTAGAAAAAGATATAAAACATCCACAAGATATGAATCATGGTGAATAAGGGATCAAGGGACTCATGGAAATCTAAAATACTAAAGTGATAGACAATAGGAAAATCAAGTGCAAGTGTGCAAAGGAAACTATTGAAAGAAATGCCCCAAAAAAAATTATGGAGAAGATAAGGAACAATAAATAATATTTAAATTAAAAACTAAAAAGGGGACATTCTAAGATAAATGGAAAATGAAATCTATGAAAACCATAATGTTAAATAAATTGATTGATTAATTATAAAAAGAATAATAAAAGTACAAATGAGATAGAATTAAAATTAATACAAGAAAAATGGTAATAAGATTCCCCAAAAATACCCATGGATTGATCATGAAAGGCCCCCCTATCCAAATGTGAATCCATGATCATATGTACATATTATAGGTTGTGTATCTAACTCAATGATATCAAGTGAATCATCATTAAATTATATGTGAGAAGTAGTCAAGTATTTAAGGAAAATATTATGAAGTACAGGTACCCACGAGTCCAAGAAAGATGATCATCATTAGTTTAAGCAAATGTGCTAGCTTTTATATCCTTTCTAAAATTAACACACTTGTTTATCTAAATGTTAGCTTGAAAAAATGGATATTTTGTAGGTGATTTATCTTGTATATAGGTGCATAAAAAGTAAATTAATCACAGCATTTGGATCATAAAATTATACATTACTATGGGTTAAATATCTTGTACCATGAGAAGGAATAAATATTCAATTATTTGAATAAGTTAATGAGTATAACACAAGAGAAATCATAGGAGATTAGGACACATCCATATGGCTAGGCACAAATTTATAGTATATTTTGTGAGACATGCATTATTATTTTTATTTCTTGATATTAACTCATTGTAGATTTATTAAAGTGGACATCACTAGGGGTTTTATTTTCTTATGAATATATTATAAATATTTTCACCATTAATAATTTTGTGAGAACCTCAATATATATCATTCTTATCTTCTGCTTGGTCATTCACATGTCCACACATGGAATCTTTATGTGTCCTATAATAGTTTTATAATTGTTTCCTTGATTATAGTTATGATAAGTTGGAAGAATAGGATTTATAGTACCTTAATCTTTTCTCCCAATAATTTTACCACTTGTTTTAACTATCTATGATTTAGGGCCAACTACCACATGCAAAAATAATTAAAAGGTGTGAAAATGGAAACCACTAAGTATAAAATAAATAAAAAACACTTAAATCTAACTCATGGAAATAAAAAGTAACAAAAAAAATAAAAATAAGACTATGCAAGATAAAATAATTAAAGGAGAGAGAAAAGACTAAAATCAGACATGTTTGGTTGCTAGATAGGAATTCTGATACTGAAAAGATAATCTATAAGTGATTATATTTATGCTTTGTAAGTTTTTACATTACCTACCATAAGTATGGATTCAAGATATGTCAAATATTCTTAGTGTAGATTCAAAGGCCTGTCAAATATGTATCTATGTAACCACAAAATATTTACTTCACTCATTTTATTGATATGTAACTTTATGGACAAGTGTGGAGAGTGATGCCATGTCGTGTTGTATAGTCAGTTCCTAGAAGTGGCTAGTAGAATGTCAGATTTTGTCTTATCTTTATCTTCTTAACCTCATTCATAAAAAATTATTACAAGAGGAAATGGATAACAAGAAAAGTGTTAGCTAACTTGGAAAACCTTCTAATATTTAAAAACACTTATCCCACATATTAGTATAAAATCCAATGTAGTTATAGTGTTCTATGAATGGAATTTTAAGAAAAATATTCTTATATTTTTATACCTAAGTGAGATGTAACTATATATGTGCATTATCCTATCCTTATTTTGATACAAGATGCATCTAAAACTTGATGCAAGTCCTTAAGGGCATACATTTTTTTTTATAGAGTGTACCTAGACTTGAATTCTTGATGATTTCTCTTAATTATTATTATTAAAATGCCTTTAGGAGGCCTTGTATATATATTATTCTCAAATTTTAATTATGTAATTATTGGCATGAAAATAGACATAAGGAAAGTGAAAATAGATAATAAAATAGGTCCACACAAATGAAATAAAAATAAAGGTGGTAAAGAGCTAAAAAAATAATAGGGTGACCCACTGAATATGTAGAGATGAGTTATATGAACCAATGAACATGTCAAAAATAAAAAACTAATAGGGAACATAGGGAAGAAAAGAAAGGATAGAGAAGATGAACCTTAAGATCAGAAGAGAGAGAGAGAGAACTAATAGGGAACATAGGGAAGAAAAGAGAGGATAGAGAAGATGAACCTTAAGATTAGGAGAGAGAGAGAGAGAGAGAGAGAGAGAGAGAGAGAGAGAGAGAGAGAGAGAGAGAGAGAGAGAGAGAGAGAGAGAGAGAGAGAGAGAGAGAGAGAGAGATTAGAAAAAAATAAGATATAATGGGACTACATAAAGAATAAAAAGAAATAAAATACATGAAAAAACTCCAATAAGAACCTAAATTCAACCATTGGACCACATGTCCAAAATAAAACTAAAAAAAGTCAATAAAAATACTTATATTAAAATTATGTGTCTACATAACTACCTTATTTTGATGTGTGTATGTTTTGTGAATGCATACATGTGTCAAAGTAAAAAAAATGATAAACCTAAACATGCACCTACAATTACCTTGGGAAGGAAGATGAAACTTCTAAATAATTCCATCCACATTGTTATACTCATAAATATATGTTATTATTTATTTGAATTTAAGATTAAGGGGGTTAATATAATAAATACATGTTTATGAGTAAATTAAAATACATAATATATAAAATGATCACACATAAATTTATTGTAATTTACTATTTTTGAAAATGTGCTGAAAAGGTGAAGTACTAAAATATAAATGACTTAGCTAGACTTGAGCTTGTAAGAATATAAAAATGACTGTAAACTAACTATGTTACTATGTAAGGTTGTTGTGAATCAAAAACATGGATCTACATTATCATGGGATAAGGCTAATCTACTTGGAATTTTCTATCCTCCATTATTATCTAAGGGTATAAATTCTTCCTTTAGGGTTTTTGACCTCTATGTAAATTTTGACAAATGGAACTTCACCTATAGGTTTCATATGTATATTCATAATTTATTTGATTTAATGTAGGAACCACTATGTGCCTTATTTTTCACTTTAACCCTAGTTCAATGATAAGAGGGAACAAATACTATAAAGTGGGGGAAATAGGCAAAGGAATGGGGTTGTGCTTAACCTCAACACTCCACATGTTGAGTTCTAATTTCATCCTAATAATATAAAGAGGCATAAAAATCCATTTAGTTGTTATGGTGGTGTGCATATAATATTGGTGAAATTTTATATGCTAGTGCCATCCTGCTATGATTATGTGTTTCAAAAAAAGACTTTTGACCTTTTTTATATATTTATACCTATATTAGGGATTTTTGGGTTGTATGGACTTATATTTGGGAATAAGAGGTTATTTTATCTCAATTGGTAGCTATATATTCTGGTGATTGAAATGATAGAATCCTCTTAGTCATCTTCTAGTGAAAAAATATGTAGAAAATGTGCTTATATAGTGGAAATTTTTGGATTTAATCATATTAGGATTTTGAAATGTATAAAATGACCCATTGAGATGAATTTGAATTTGAATAAGGAATAATATCATTTAGTATCATAGTTTACTTAATATAAAGGGTCATCCATATATAAATATTGGAATAACAGTTTGAAACCATGGAATTGAGCATAAGTTAAGTTTACATTAGGGGTGGCTACAAGTGCATTGTTTTAGAATTAAATGTTAATTTTAGTGTCTAAATTCCCCCGCTTTTATTTGAGTAATTTAATAAAGTGAAATAATAGAGTAAAAGGAAGAGTGTTATACCTAAGCTTACCTATGAAGAATGGTCTTAAATATAGATCACATGAAAAATTATGCTTCATGTAATTCTATAATGAAACATGTATAAATCAGTCCGTACTTGGGATAAAAATGTAAAAGTAAAGACATTAACATTTATATATCTAATAACAAGGAACAAATACACATTTTTATGTATAAAAACCATTGTGTTTTCTGGTGTAAAACTAGTTACTAGAGAGGGTGGAACCTTTGGATAATTCTTCATTGAAACATTTAGATTGAATGATGCCCAAATAATCATTGGTAAGAGAATGTGATTAAAAATTAAATATGAACTTGAATTATAAAACAAAAACATGAAGTATATTAGTTATTACTATATATGCGATATCTAAAATAAGAATATATAAAATCTAAGTAGAAGAAGAGAGAGGAATGAATACACCTCATTGGGTACATGAACCAATACAAAACCTATTGTGATGTTGGATTGTGCTAAGTATGTGCTAAATCAAGAGTAATATTGTGAATGGAGTTTAGTGATAAATTCCCAAAAATGTGGCTCAAGAATGAAAATTTTATCCCTCTGGATCCATCATCACCAACTAAGTGATGTTAATGAATCATGTGTGTGCTAATCAATGTCTAGACTGTATGTCCAATCCATTTGAATAGGTGGCTCAAGAATAAAAAGGCTAGCCCTTTGGCTCCATCATTGCCCCATGAAGTGAAGATATGAAGTGATACCAATATATAATATGTGTCATATGAGATGGCTCATGGAGCCCATGAATGTGTTAGAAATCTGACACTGTAGCATGGATAGCTAAATGTGTGCTATAAACTAGCCCACTCTTGGCCATTTCAAAAGATGGAGATTAGTCTTGTATGAAAGCCACTCTCAAATTGATGTACTAGGATTATATGAAAGCCAAATCAAGAAATAGGGTACTCATAAAGATAAACTTGTATGAAATTTTAAATTGAATGTGATGCCAACCACCTATCGATGGACTAAGGCATGCAACTATTGAGAATGCTTGGAATAAACTGAACTCAAAAATAAAAGAAGATCAATGTGATATGTAAATTACCCCAAATCAATAATTTTTGGAACATGGATTATAATCTATAAGTTATGCCAATTTCACAATCTGAACTAAAGGTGAAAACTATCATGCCATGCATGATAACCCCCGGTATCTGAGAAAACTGTGCCAAAACTACTAAATCTGAAGGATCTAGAAGTGAAAAAATTATCCCTAAACTAAATTTTTTGCCTATTTATGGAAACCTCGAGTGTTTTTTTTCTTGGATAGGAGTGCCAAACTATGAACACCCCTATTTTTGGTATTACTATCTATTTTTAGCACTACTATTTGGTGTGAAAACTAACTACTGATCTAAGACTATTTCTATTTTTTTGCTCTAATTTGACTAGTTTGGCATTTGGATTTTGTACTAAATATTTTGAATGATATTATTTTGATTACTAGGATATTTTTCCTTTGTGATAAAGTCCTTGTTTTATTCCCCCTATTCTAAGGGTAGGAATGATAAACCTATAACGACTGCCCTCAGAAGAAAAGAGTCTTACAAGTGTGTTAATCTGAATATATATGTGATATAGGATTTGATATTTTGACAATATGTTTTAAGATATATAAATTTTTGTACTAATATATTGTTAGGTCAATAGGAGTATACCTAGATAGATATAACAATGTGAAAACATACACAAAGTACTAAACTAGAATGGGAAATGTTAATTGTTAGTTGTTAGTTGGAGGGATGGATCATGATGTCCATCATGGCATCCAAGAAAGTAAATAAAATTCATGATATGGATCATGGCATTGCACACATTTGACAAGCAATAAGCAACAAGTAAGAAGCATACTAGATGGGCTAAGGGGACATGCAAACAAGGGACATGGGCACATGTCACTCAAACTAAAAATAAGCATGGAAGGCATGTTTAAATGCCAAATACATATATAAGTGAAAGAAGAAAAGTCGACAAAAGGGTCATAAGAACATGAAAGAGTATAAATAAAGGATATTGACAAATGTCCTAAGGCACACACATGAAGATGAGAAAGAACTAGAAAGTGCAATCACATAAGCTATGTTGACAAAGGAAATGAAAGCAGAAGTAAGAACTAGAAAATAAAAACACATCTAACTAATCAAATCAAATGTGAGAGTATGAAAAACATGTGTAGTACAAGACTAGGTAAATTCTAAGAAATACACAAGTGCTAGATACTAGTGAGATGTCGATATAGTATTATATGTAAGCTATAAAGGAATATACATCAACATAATAACCCAGAGTGTGTGGTGTAAAAATAAGATAACCTAGATGATGTAGTCATATAGAAGATGCCCCTAGTGGGTGTATATAACAATTCATGTCTAAAATGTAGTAGGAATGCCCCCTCTATGTATAGAATGAAGCAATCAAGTAGTTGGATGTCATTGCACACTCAAAGAAGATCAAGTGAAGAATGGTAATGTATAAAATCAACATACAATAACATGAAATAATAAATGTAAGTCCTATCATGATAGTAGTGATGTAAAGTATGGATGATGCATATAATTGAAACAAAAATGTTTTTGATTTTTTTGTAATTTTTTGAATGTTTTTGTATTTAAAGTGTTATATTATTTTTGTATTTTTGAAAATATTTGAACTATGTACAATCAAGGTAGGAGATACTATTTATAACCAATGCTAGAAATAATTGATACTAACTGATGAGTCTTGGATGAGACTCCCTATCATAGTGTTTTATATCAAATAATGGGATCATGCATGATCATGAGACACAATGGAGTGTCTAAGATTGTGCAACTAAAATTTGTGTACATTATAACTACTCTAAAATTTCTAAATTAGATACTAAATGTGGGGTCCCCCTATGATTATGAGAAGTGGATACAACTATAGTGAATGGTGTAGCCACATGTGTAGGACCAACCTATAATGGAATTACTATCTCACCCAATGAAATTTGAATATGTCCAATAAAACCACTAATAATTATATCGGTTGGAGTAATATCTCTCTCTGAATAACCAAAATGTTGTAATAGTGTGAAGGTGCATGTATTAAGACTAAAACCATTGTCAATGAGTATAATATGGATAGGCTAATTATAGATATGTGGTCTGATAAAAAGTGCATTGTGACATGTATCATCCTCCACAACCTCATAATATAAAAAGGATATTGAAGGCTTGGCTAGAACTCTGGACTTATACACACCTATCATACCTTGGAAAGGATGTGCCTTAACTGAAGGTGCTTGGTAAGTAACTAGTGGAGGATATGTATGGTATGTATGATGAAGACCTGATGTGTCCTATTTTTCTTAGTTTGAGTGCTATGGAAATGGATCTAAAAATATTTTCAAATTTTTATCTTATGTTGGATTTGTATTTGGAGGCTCAACTGAAGTGCCCAGATACAAAAATATTTTCAAAGTTTTATCTTATGTCATAAAATGATGCATCTATTTTTGGTGTGGCCTAGTGCCCTATGAAAATTGTAAAATGCATGCTAATCATATCCCCTTATAAGAGGCTTTGATGGATCTACTTCTTGAATAGGTGGGAGAATGATGAGGTTGCATTCCAATAACTATTATAGAACTTGAGATAGATAAACTAGTAAATTGGTAAATGTATGTCAAGGAGGTGATAATAAAATTATTATTGACGGGGATCTAAAGCTGCATTAATTATTGATGGATTTTGATTCTTGTTTTCACTAATTTTGACCTTATATGGGACTTTGCTATTACTCTTGTTTTTTGTGTCTCGAGTACTTGAATACTTGAGTTTGCCTATTGAGATTAACTTGAATTATCTTCCCGTAAGTATATGACACAATTTGGTGAAGGAGGAGAATATTTTAAACATAATGGATTCATGCAATGCTAGTAGATGGCTCTAGTTGAAGATGTCTTATAGCTCTTGATCAGCCATGGGGATAGTTAGCTTAGATAAAATAGTCTTGTATCTAAGAACATAATCCATGAGGGTATCATTTCACCTTTGTTTCTATTATGCAATATATGCATATGAGACCTTATCAACAATGTTAATACTGAAATATTCTAGGAACATGTCTACTAAAGGATTGAAAGTTATGACTGACTGATTTGGTAGACTATAAAACCATTGTAGAGCATAATCCTTTAGGCTCCATGGAAGGATTTTGGTAAATAGCCAGTCATTGGGTGCATAACCTAAACATGCTACATGAAAATCTCTCAAATGTGTCCTTAGATCACCCTTGCCATCATAAAGAGTAAGCTTGGGTTAAGAAAATCCTTATGGCAAGGGTGTAGAAGTAATATGATGTGCCAATGGTGTATGTAGTAAAGTGAAAGAATGAAATGCCTTTGTAGGTCTAGTGTACCTTGCTCAAGATGTTACACCTTGGATTGAAGAGTTTGTATCTCTTACATAAGGGATGCAACATCAGGAGATAGGGATGTACTAGTTACAACTAGTAACACCAAAGAAGGTTGGGCTACTATAGGGGGTTGTTGAGACATAGTTGCCCTTGTAGTGTCATTTGTAACTGGCTGCTCTGAATGACTAGAAGACTCAACTTGCTTAGCCTTTTTGATTTCCATGATGGATTGAAAAATTAATGTATGATATTTAGGTTATTCCTTAATTCTTTCTCTAAAATTTTATAAAACCAAATCTTTGTTGAGGACTACTTCATTATCAACAATAGGTGGAAGTGGATCAGGGTCCAATGTGGTGGAGCATGAGCATCTATATATACCTCACCATTATTATTTTAATTTTACTCATGGTCATAATTATCCTCATGGAAATTTGTATAATCTAGATATGTAGAATCACTAACAAGAATCTGATTTGGTTATTTATCTATGGTACATGGTTGAGTTAAAGGAATCTGAATGAATTTAGGAGGATTGCCACTAAGTCTTGCACTTCATCTTAAGGGAAGAGATGCAAGGAAATTATATGTCACAAGTAAAACAATTTGGATGATAATAACAAAAATTAACCTAATATAATCTAAAAAAAGAATTAGAATATGCATAAAAAGGATATAGGACTCTAAAACATGTAAGGTGATACCTTGACAAGTAAAAAGGAGCTAGTAGATATACCTATGGATTTTTTAGAAATATTATTTTCAAAATACTATAAAATTTTGAATTTGAAATTTGATTTTATAAGTTTGATATGCATCTAAATTTTTAGAAAACTATGTGAAAAGTACTAGAAAATACCTGAGACTATATTTGATGCAACTAGGGTTTTGAATGATTTTTAAAAAAATAGTGCAATAATTTGAAAATTTTATAGAAAACTTTTAGTTTTAATTTTTAAAAATTGAGGAAAAATCTAAAAATATTTTTAAAATTAGAAGTATATTTTTCCTAGTGGTTTGAAAGTGTTTGTATGAAAATAAGACCTAATATGTGCAAACTAGGGTTTAGGTGAATTTATTGAAAATATTTCAATTAGTTTGTAGTTTTTTAATTTTAAAATTCAATAAAAATAAAGTATTGAAAAAAATAAAAAATAATTAGACCTAGGGTTTCTAAGTTTTTAATACAAAAATTCAAAGTAAGTTGGGTTCACCAAATGTTTTATTCTTTTTGGAAATTAAGTGTTTAATTCCTAAGCAAATAAAGGTTTGAGTAAATGTAACTTAGTAATTAATGTGTCTTAATTAACCTAATGATTTGTACAAAAAAATATGTATTTTATCTTTTCTAAAAATAACAAGTGTAGGGAAATCAAACTTAGCTTATTATAAGTCCAAATGGATGATACCAAATCTAGAAAGTACTATACAGGGATGGCAGACTATCATAAATAGAACCTAAAACTCTATTTTTAGATTGGATAGTAACACCAAAATGAGAAAACCCTACTAATTGGTGATATAGTCTACTTTCTATCATTGTTTTCCCTTTTTGGATTTGTTTTCTAATTTTGACGTTGTTGTCCCAGTGGTCTAGTTTTTTTGGGTTTTACTCGGTAGGCCTGTAACACCCTAATAGTGAAATATCCAATCTTAGGTCTGTGTAAAACTCACTATGTGTTTGATTCAATATTTAAAACCCTTATGATCTCTTGGTAATTGAAATTGAATAGAAAACTTAGGAAAGAGAGAATGGGTTAGTGTGTAAAAGATATATTGGACACATTTCACACCCCATGTGTTGGCATGCTACCTACATACCAATACTCTAAAGAGGGATCAATCTAATTTAGTTCTCTCATTTGAAGTATTTGGTATAATTATGTGATGTATGAAACTAGATGTGAAATTGTAATGTACTTTGGATGACTAGGAACTAGTATGATTGCTTGAATAGGCTTGAATTGGTCTTGGAAGGTTATATGTAGAGAATAGGGAAGAGTGTTTGAGTGTACTTGCTTGTATTCTTGTTATTTTATTGTGAATGAGTACAAATCCCTATAAATGGAATTTGAATGGATTTTTATAGGGAAACTAATGTTCATGGGTTAAATGAACTTTTATTAGGCTGACAAGGAAAAATATAAGGATTTGAGAAAATCTGATCATTAGAGGTAAAGATAAACTTAGATAATAACACCAAAAATAAGACAACCCTAAATTATGGTGCTCCTATCTAAATTGGGCATTATTTTCCTAGGAGGAGGGTCCCTATGGGTATGGATCTAGGTCTGGGAGGGCTACTTGGGTCCTAAAAATCTAAGTCTGGAAAGCTATGAATGACTAGGAATAGGTAAAAGTCTAGCCAAGAAGGGTTAAGTGACCAAGAAAGAGGAACTATAGTTGGGTGATATTATCCATGCCTAAGTCATACAATTTCACATTTTATATGATTACATCAAATAAGAAAATGTTTCTATCTTCTATTTATGGAGTGTACTGTTATAAATTAGTCTTTAAGACAAGGCACTACGTATTTCCCCTCTTTTGAGGTGAGTTGTGAAACATGCACAATAAATTAGATCAAAATAAAAGTTATGAAAATGAAAGATTGAAATATGGAGTAATAATGATAATATTGGAATTAATGGCATCATATTAATAATATTATAAATATATTAATGCATGATAAATGTAAATCCAAGCATATATAATGTCATGTCCATATAGATGTTAGTAATTATACACATAGTTAACATTGATAATATACTAAATAATTAAAAATTATATATAAATACTCAAATAAGATGCATGATATCTATCATGACATCATAAAATTGGGTAGATGCATGATATCCATCATGGCATCGAGAAACTTATCAAAACACAACAAGCAAGAGTCATAGTCATGCCTCACACATAAAGAGTAAACACATGAGCACACAAAACACACAAAAAGGCTAAGGGTCCACATATAATTAACATGATCACATGTAAATAACACAAATATAAACACATAATAAGTCTTAGAGCCACAATCAAGGACATGTTTAATTGTATACAATGTAGAGAAAATGAATACACATAAAACATGAAGCAAATAAGCAAACATGCTAAGCATGCATGAATAAGTGAAATTAATCTATGTAAGTAATTTTTAACATCATCATATACAAAAACTTAGGTATCCAATGGGATATCAATATTGAAATAAGTGATAAAATAATGAAATATTTATACAATGTATTGTACTATAGTAGGAACAATAAGGATAGCCATAGAGTGATAAAACCTATGTAAAATATGCCCATAGTGAAATTTTTATGATGAAAAAAAGTTGTAAGACTCCTGTGACTATTTTGAATTTGATAAATTATGATCCTATGTTCTTAGTAACAATTCTACTGGAATGGGACAAGAGTGTAGTGTGTTACTATTAAGAGTGGTATAGTTCTATTTGTGTAATTTTTCTAGGCCTTGTGTAATTTTTTGGGCCTAAGATGATATCTAACCTTCAATTGCATCTAAAAGTGACACCCTATATGTTATAAAACTCAATAAATTACACTTACTAAAGCACAAATCAAAGAGAGGTAATATATATACTAAAACTAGATATAGAGAGGTACTACATATACTAAAGCATAAATAAACTAATGTAAACGAACTATACATGTCATGCATATGTCCATTTTTTTTATAATTTTTGAAATATTATGAATGTTTTTTGAAAATTTTAGCATAATAGAATGATAAACAAATAAGTTACATACAGGGAAATATGCTATTAGAATCCAAATATATCATCAAGGGGATGCCTCTATGTAGGTCCTTTATCATGTGTTTTAATCTTCACTTAAATGATCATATTTATCCTAAATATTAGTCATGTAATTTCAATCATATTTTTCATAATTGTTATCATAATCATAATGATCATTATGGGAGAGAACCAACTTATTATGGTGTGTTTGAGATTGTGATATGCCATTTTGATCATCTTGTGTATTTGTGCATGAAAAACCAACTGATCCATATTGTGTTATTGACCTTTTTAATTTATCTTTTATAATATGTACTATATCATTTACCTCTACTAATATTTCATTAGTTGTATTTTTTGTAATATTAGTTGAATATTTGAATTTTTTTCTATTATTTCTATAAATATGTTACTTATTTTGAAATGTAAATGAATTTGCCTTTGTGATATAATGTAATGCAACCTTTGTGTTTAAAAATAATTTATTCTATTGATTTTAACTATGATCTTCTAATAACAACATTATATGCACTTGGATTAAAAATAGCATTGGAAGTAAGATAACACTATTTTGAAGTAAAAAATACTCAATTTCAATTGATCCCACACATATTCTAGCTGCATTAGTTTGATTTATGTGTTGAAGCTTATATCTAAGAGATACAATAAATTATGTAGAACAAAAAATTATTTCCTGGTAGTCCATAACCTTGACATCAATAAACTTGCTTGCCATCTATGTGAGTAGTGATAGCAAAAGATTATTGATATGAGGAAGGGACTATAATTACTTCCTTTCATACCATAATTAAAACAATATATTTTGTAGCCATCTCTTACTTTAGAACCTCTTTTTTTAGAAACCCTTTCTTAAATATACTTTCTTGATTAAGTTGAACTTATTTTTATACATTCTCTTTTAGTAATTTTTATTTTTATTCTCCTGCTGCACTAGCTTTTCTAACTTTTATTTTTATAATTTTTCCATTTGAATCTTTTCTTTCTCTAATTTTGACATTTGTATATTTTATTTCTCTATTTTTTTCATTTGAATTTTGTCTTTCTCTAAATTATCATTTTTTATCCATACTTGTTCATTTTTTAAATTTTTGCATTAGAAGATGGAATCATAATGTGAGTGGACTACATGATTGATGTATCTATTATAGGATAACCATAATCAATTTTATTTTTTATTTTGTCCTTAAAATCCAAAAAACTATTTGTATGATGTTAATTCATTCTATGATATGCAACATAGTATTTTTATCTCTATAGAGGATGCATAGGAGTTAGTTTGATAAACTTGTTTCAAACCATTTCTATTACAATCTCACTTGAAATTTTATTAGCATTTTGTATACTTTTTTAATCAATATTTGTAGATGTATTATTTTGTAGCTTCCAATTTTGATATGAAGTCTTGTTAGGCACACAATTTCTAGATGAAGATAAAAATGTGTGATTAACACTAACATAATCTAGATTCATTCTATACGTGATCCGATTTTCCCATGATGTGATATTTGAAATGAAATACTAATTTTGCTTTTGTAATTATTCTATTGGCTCGATCGGAATGATTATTTTATATTTAAGGTCTTTGTAAGTGTAAAACCTAGGTAGTTATTATTGAATATGTGTACAAACTCCATCAATAGGAGATGTGAGAGGTGGAGAAGGTTGAATAAGGACATGTTGATTATCTTCATTTAGAACTATAGGATGGATCACCTTACCTATATTAGTGTAGGATTTTTCCCACTATGTGGTTTTACCTACACGGTCTAATTAACTTGCTTAGGTTAATATTGGGTCATTAAGCAAAATGTACTTTAATCAATTTTTTAATTATGAGTTGAGTTAATTAAAATTTTAAGTGACCCAAATCCTCACTATTTCATCTAACTTCCTATGTAAGTTTTGGCTAATGAATTAATTTTAATGCAACTTTTGGTTGTGAAGACAGGCTTCTTCCATTTGAGTTGTTTTTATGATTTCAATACTCTATATAGGGTATTCTTCATGCATTTGATCCTATCTAGATTGATATTCAATTGTGGCCCACTCCAACATGGTATAAAATCTTTTTTGGTGACTGAATTCCATAACCTCTATTTTAAGATCTCTCATTATAGCTCGTTTAATGTGTTTTCATTGATTTCAATTTTCATGGGTTTAATGGGGTTTCTATAAAATCTATGCAAATTTATATCTCTAGAGTCTCCAAATGAAAAATGGATAGGGTCATTGAATTTGTAAAGTGTCAAAACCATAATAATGAATTTAAATATGACATTTTTTTTAAAGTTAGATTTTGACCCTTTTCAAGGGTTTGAAGATCATTTTTTGAATTCTATAAAAATTCACACACATGGTGGCTTTGAGGAAAAACCATTTCTAGTTTTTCTATGTTTGTCAAAAAACCAAGTGGGTCCTTATTATTTTTTGAGAAACCATACAAAATATACATTTTTGAGGGTTTTATAGTCTTGATAGAGTTTATAACCCTCACAAGTAGGTTTGGTAGTTTGCTGGTAGTATTAAAAACTTTTAAATCTAGTTAAACATTTTCCCATACTCGTGTACCTATCAAAACCCAACACCCTTGATTGTACCACTAGTGGAGCATAACACCCCTATTTACTTACATAGTGTAACATCACAACACGACCTATATGTCTATTATAATCTAACACCCCTTCTTATACCCGTCTTTGAACTCAACACCCTTATTTGCATGCCTATCAAAAATTAACACCTTTGCCTACATGTTTATCAAAACCTAACATCCTTGCCTACATGCACAGTAGAAATTTACACCCCTAAAAGAAACATATGGAGCATTTAACCCATTTAGAAGTATGCTACCATTTCTACCACCCTCTTTATACTCGATGATGATAACAAGAATGCTAAATTTAAGCCAATGAAAAGTTTTACTATTCATGGGCTATTTGGATGAAATTTGGAGTGACATCACTCCCCCAATCACATCATAGTGTTTAATGACATCATCAAGGGTGAAATACTCATCCTATCCTTTAGCCCCTAGTCACATGGGAGTTTAGCCTTTAGTCATAACCAACCCAACCAGGCTCAACTTTCCTCATAAATTTGGGCCAATTTTTTTTCACACCCAAATTTATGTAAAGTAGAGAATTTATTTTGCAAGCAATAAACATTCAAACTCACATAAATTTTAAGGCTATAAATTCTTTTAATGCACCATTTTTTGACAGTGTAAGTTTTTTTGAGCTCTACGTATTGGTAATATTATCATGCCTTGTAAAATTGAATGTCTATATATTTAGAGGGGTTACACATCCTAGATTTAAAGCACATCAGATTCAAGTTCTACTTCTTATTCCATTCAACTATCACAAGTGGAAAGTTAAAGTTTAAATCTTCTTGAGGAACAAAGGCTTATACCAAACCTGATGGGTATAGAAAAAGAACTGACACTTGATGCAGAGAAGGTGAAGTGGTTTAACAGAAGTAATAAAGTTTACATTCTTTGATGCTTGTCCATGTCTCTTGACTTACTCATCATATTAAATCTGATGAGTCCAAAATATTACTAATTATATATTATTTTTTCTTCCATTACCTCTCCTTTAGACTGAATAATGCAAGGATCTTAGGATTGTATCTAATCATAATATAGAAAATGGATGCTTTATGTTACTTAATGTAAATAAAGTCTAAGTTAATAATTATATTATTTAATTCTAAGTCTTTGCATGTTTAGTCTCTCAATTTTATGTATATATAGATGATAAAATAATATATAAAGAATAATGACCTTTTTGATGATCTTATAAGGCAAATTATAAGAAATATTTTGACATTTTGGCAAGCTACGAACTCATTACACACTCTTATAGCTCATTCAAGTCTTTTCTAAACTGAGCTACAGCCTTTTCTAGTAGTTATAGACTCTCACAGTATGTTGCTATAGACTCACCTAGTAGCTATAGACTCACCCACTCTATAGCTATAGACTCATTCAATATCCAATTTCATTATTCATCAAAGCATTCCACCTAGCCTAATATCCTTGGTATGGACTTCTTCAACATCCAAGTTCATTGAATCAATTTTCTATGGACTTCATTAGGTCTTCATAGAAATATCTCTAGACTCTATCAAAGTTGATACAGAGTTGTTCCAAAATTTTCCAGAGTTGCTATAGAGTTGCATTGGACTCTACCAAATCTGCTTTGGACTTTTTTAGTCTAAATCTTAAGCTTACATAACTAAAAGATCCATACTTGAAGATTATTTTAGTCACTTAAAATTTATGGTATTATTATACATATTAGATCTATAAATATACTTTCTATATATATCACTTAGTGTAAATATGTCCCTTTATAAGGCAAATTGATCTAGTAGATCTAGGAAGTCATCCTTAGTAGATATGCAATGGATTTTGTAATGGATGGATCCTCCTATTTCAAACTTTCAATCACCTATTTTTAAGAACCACTAAAATTATGTGATTTATCTTGATAATAGAAGATTGACTACTAAGATCTAGGTATCTTTAGTTACAACATTAAATAAGTAGATCTTCTTGTCTTAATACATGGAGATAGAAGAAAGATAATATATTATTATTCAGCTAATATTCTAGAATAGTTATAGTTATATTCATGTAATATATTTTGATTAACAAAGATAGCTTCAATTTATAAATACTAAGTTTTCTTTCATTCATGTTCCTAAGGTGAACAAGGGGCCACTCTCCTCAGGAACCAAGAATGTATTTCTATATAACATTTTATGTATTTATAGTTTTTAGTAATTATAAATATATTTCATTTTCAAAAAAGTAATTATAAATAGATTTCATAACCTATAGGAAATTATCTTTTAGTTCTAAGAGTTAATTCAATATTGTAAATCAGTGTGTTTACTTTCAACAGATTTTTTACTTCCAATAAGTGTGTTTAATTTTAGCAAATTTTTTGCTTTCAGCAAGTGTGATTATTTCAACAAATTAGAGTACAAATTGTTTTAACTCTATAAGTATGCTTCTTTATTGCATAAGCAAATCATTTGTATAATAGATTAGATTAGACATTTAGAAAGACAAAACCCCCCCAAATCATATCTATAAGACCTACAACTATAATCCTTACTACAGATAACTTTGGACACCACCCTTGGTTTGAATGATATCGATAGATAAAGTTGATTAAATGAAGGGATTAATGACACCTATCATTTTTGGTGCCACTAATAGGGAATTATAAGGTGTTAATAAGGAAAACCTTATTGGTCTAAAGTAAAAAACCAAAAACATTGAAAACCAAATAAAAAACAATAAAAATAATTTATGAACCAACCTAAAAATGTCAAAGGTAGGTTCATGTCTAAAGATCCTAAGTTAGGACCAAAGAAGGAAAGAAAAAAAGTTTTGACTAAGAGATATGAAAGTATAAGAAAAAAATTGAATCACACTTAGATTCATCACTAGAATTAGGATCATCCTCATAAATAAACCATGTAAGAAGACTCACATTTGGGAGATCTTCTCTTATAGGAAGAATTAATCTTGAAGATCTTTTCTCTGAAATAGTAGGTCCTGGACCTCAAACTTTGAAAGATCAAGAAGAAGTAATAAATTGGATATCTAATATAGGTTGGGAAGAAATAGAAACCATTGATGATAAATAATAAAATATATAAAATTAGGAAAAAAATGTAATTACAACAATATAGAATATTTTCCTTTCCTATAGTCATAGATCCAATAGATCAAACCTCTATGAAAAACATTTCACCATTAATTTTGTCAACTTTCAAGGGTAAGTCCTCATAAGATATAGATCAATTATTGTTTGAGTTTAAAGTGATATGACAAACTTATGATTATAGAACTGACAGTTAGAAACTCAAATTGCTCCCTTATACGCTTAAGGACGTAACCATGAGGTGGTTCATGGGCCTTCCAGGTGATTCTATTAATAGATGGAGAGACATGGAAACTATATTTATTGATAAATATCAATATTACTATAGAGTAAGGATAGGAAAGTGGATTTATTCAATATAAAATAGAATGAAGAGGAAAGTCTAGAAGATTATCTAGATAGATTCACATTTGCCCATAAACATAGTGGTTATCCACTTATAGAAGAGGTATTGAAAATGGTATTTATTTAAGGATTAGATTATGATTCAAAGGATTATTTGAATATAATGGATAAAGGAGACATTATAAAATTAACATTCCATCAAATTTCATATCTATGTACTGATTATTCTAGAGCAAAAACAAGCATCAAGAAAGGAAAACTAGGCAAATCTAATAAACTTAGTAGATTGATGGAAGAATTTACCAATTTAAAATTTGATATTTTGGTCTAGTTAAATACTAAATTAGATGTTTTTCAATAAAAAAGTAATTCCACCATAGAACCTTTATCCATCTACTATCCAAAATGTAAATTAAACATGTTCTCAAATATTATCCTTTGGATAAAATAGAAATATGTGGGATATGCAACAATAAATATCATGACATAAACCATTGTAACCATATTTATGTTTTGAAAAATCAATTGAAAAAAAATATAGAGACAATAGAAGATAAAATTGTCTAAATATAAAATCTATTTCCACAAAACTAGACCCAAGGTCAATTCAGCCCAAGAAATCCCATTAATCCATGGATGACACCCTGGATTACTCAGGCACATCAACCTATGTGGGGATAAGCACAACCACAATGGGATAATCAAGAATGGATAATGCCTCAACCTTGGATTATTACTCAATAACCATGGATAGCCCAACCATAGTCACAATAATGGGGAAATACATAATGGAACATTAATCCATAATTTAACCCCCATATAAAATTTTCACCACAATAAGCTTTGATGGTACCTCTTGCAACTCAACCTAAAAAGCAAGTTAATTATCCCAAATTTCCTACTCAATTGGTTTCTAACCCTAAAAATAAAACATAAAACCCTAAATATGAAAACTATGAATGTAGGAACAATTGAACATGCAAATATTTAACTCAGATCAGGCAGAACAATTCAAGAACATCCTATCACCATCTTTTAACTACCCAATGAAAAACTAAAAATAGATACACCTCAATTCATAATAAAAAAATAAGAATCCAAAAAAGTGTCAAAAAATAAAGAGGAACATATTAATTATCCTCCACTTATTCCTTTTCCTGATAGATTAAAGGAAATTAAAACCAAATAAGAATCTGATTTGATTCAGGGATTAAGAAAATTAAACATTGAAGTACCCTTGTTACAAGCCATTAAGGATATTTCATAATTAAATAGATCCATTAAAATCCTATGTAAAGACACATGGAAAAAATAAAAAATAACCAAATACCATACATGTAGATGGTGAACTAGTTGATCTTTTAGTAGGAAAACTACTACTACCCAAATATGCAGAGCTAGGAAGTCCAATCATAATAGTTACCATAAAAATGAAATAAATACCCAATGTTATGGTAGATTTGGATGATTAAATCAATGTAATGATAACTAAAATTCTCCAAACATTGTACCTTATGGGGATACAACCTAGATCTACCATTATTCAAATGGATGATCAAATAGTTGCTAAACCAGAAGGTACTATAGAAGATGTAACTGTAACAATTGAATCATGGGAGTATCTAGTAAATTTTATGGTGCTAAAACATAAAACCAAGTTAGGATACCCCCTCATTTTTAAAATACCTTGGTTAGTTACTATAACAACATTAATTTATTATAGATCATGGGATATGACTATTTAAAATGGTCTAAAATCAAAATGAATATTTTTATATCCCCCTACAAAACCATCATTGGATTACACTAAAACACTTTGGGTAGTGTTGACCAAATTTTGACCCTAAGTCAAAATTGGTCACCCCCTCTAGGTTGAAACTCTATATCATTTTCAAATTATTATAATGGTCTCAAGTGGTCTTTAATATTTCTATATGATCATATTGGTCCTTGTATATCATTGTCTAAGTTCTAGTCTTATGTTCACTTATCTAGTCTTATGGTCAATCTCAAGGTCTTGGAATGGTCAAACATGGTAAAAGGGTTTAATTTAGTATAGGTTCATTATAAAAGGGTAGTTATATGTCATTTAATGTCATATTATCATTATCTAACATTTATTTGACTCTCATATGCAAAAAATGACATTTTGACCACCTTCTGGCCCATTTAAAAGAGTTGGGTGTACCACTTCAAGGAGAGAACATTTCAAGAAGACTAAAAATTTCCCTAGTGTCAAAAATAGGTTAGATAAGGTAAAATAATAGTTAGATTTTGATAACATCTATAGTTTAATGCCTAATATTGGTAAAAGGATACTTTACAAGAACTTTTATGGCCTTACACGATTAGTTTTCAATTGTAAAAGGTTTGGAAGTGTCCCTTGGGCTCCCTCAGATCATTTTCCATATCTAAACAAATTTTCAAGTCAAACTAACACTCTAGACAACTTTTCTCCACCATTACTACCTTCAACCTTCACAAGCTTAGGAAGGTAAATTTTAACTATATGGTATAGTTAGGAGAGAGATAGTTAGGAGCTAAAACTTTGACAATTGTTATGGGTCCTAGTAAACTTGAAATTAGTGGTATTTTTTTAGATTAATGGATTATTATTTATGAACAATCACTAAGAGTGATAACATGTCACTATGGCCTATCTATCCAAGAGGGGTCTATTCTTACACCTATTTATCCACTTTAAAAATTGATAGAGAAGAATGGTTTTGAGGCTTAGTTTTATAGGTAATGGATATTTTCATGGTGGTTTAATCAACCAACTCATCTTTATGAGGTGATTTGATTTGGAAGAAGAGTGTCTTGGTGTATAAGGTGTTTCAGTGGATTATACTACAAGTCTCTATTTTATCTTCATGGTGAACAATCTGAAAGGTTTATAATGCTTCATAACTCATGGAATATCTCTTAGTTTCATGGATTTAAATTGATTTTCTCTTATATGTGTTGGTTCATATCTTTAAATGCTCTCTTTGGAGACATGGTCAAGGTTTGCACAGTCTACTAGAGGTTTGATTTCTAATTTTATCTCATATTCCATTGATACATCATGGTTTGAGGTCATAAGATGATATTTCACTATTGGAAGCATGAGAGGATAAAGATATGAGTCTAAATGCACACTCTCTAATGAAGATCACATGTATCTCTTTCATATGTAGGTTTGTATAGACTAAGAATATCTAGAAGATGATCAAAGCCATGGAGAAGGTTTAACACATATATTCATATATTCACATGGTATTTACTACCTTATTAAAATCATCAAAGTTGTACAAACTGACTAGGTGATACATGTCTCAACACACAAAACATATATCTATATACTTGATTGTGTATACAATCTATATGGACTATAAGGTGAAGTTGAGGTTGAATTGATTCTTGGTTATTGTTGACCAAATTTTGGCCTTTCAAGCCGAAATTGGGCACACCTATTTGAAAACTTATCCACCTAAGTTTATACCTTTGTCTAGCTCTAGTATGTAGGTTTCATTTGGAGGAAGTGTTTTATATAAGCCCATAACAAATGTACAAGTCTAACTCTTTTAGAAAGTTTAGTTTTGGTCTTTTGATAAGTATTTGCATAGTAATCCTTTTGGGTATTTATTTTTTGACTAAAGTGTTATTTTTTTGGACTTTTAATTTGGCCAAAGTGCCAAATTCTTCTAGACAATTTCTCTGAGACAAATTTCCTAAAGACGAAGACTAATTCCTTCAGGAAAATTATCTGAATAATTTCCCCGAAGGACCTTTTCAGGCTAAAGGATCATTTTCAAATTTTCCAAAGGGTAGTTTACAAGTTTCAAAGGGTGATTCTATAGGAAATGGTCCACTTCATTCTTTTTAAAGGATACTTTTTTTGAAAAATATCCTAAGCAACTTTTTTGAAGGGCACTTCAAAAAAAGTCATCTTTAACTTTTTTGAAGGGTACTTCAATTTTTATGAAGAGTATTTGCAAGAAGGCCAAAAGGTAATTTAAGAAAAGTCTGAAGGGCACTTCAACTTTCCTAATGGGTCATTTTTAGAAATCTAAAAGGACACTTACAAAAGGTTTGAAAGATTGTTTTTATGGGAAGGTGGACCAAACAAAAGTTTTGAAAGGATACTTCTCAAGCTGAAGGGGTCATTTGTATGATTTCAAAAATAGTCAATTCCTTAGAGAGATTCCCTAAATATTTTTTTTTGAAAAGGCACTTTCAAAAAAGGCCCAAAATATTATTTAGAACAAAATTTCCATAAAATTGTCTAAAGGAACAATCTGAGGAATGAATTCTTTTGGGAGAAGTTCGAGGGAAACAAAAGTTCAAAGAAAATACCTGAAGGATGATGGCCTACAAAAATTCAATTTAAAACTATGGAAAATAGACATTGGTGTCAAAAGACTCAGTGGGAACTTGAAGGTGCATATAGAGGTAATAAATTGGAATTTTTTTTGAGCATTTGGTTCAATCGTATCTAATTCATTTGGTGTAATTATAGCTTACTCAATTGTAACTGATTTATTTGGTGACATGTCATAGCTTTCCCACCTCTATCCCACATGCAAATGTAACTAATTCTCTCATATAGACACATGTCCAAGTGACCCTTGGACTCCCTTTCCTTGACCTCCCTCCCAAAGGCTATATATATGCAATATACAAGTGTTTTTTCCACTCATTTACTATAATATTGAGTAATGACTTGAATTTTATTGGTCTAGTCTAGTGAAAGATTATCTTTTCTAGCTTGTACTTTTAATGGTCTACCAATTTATAGAAAGGAAATTATTATAGGTATTTTATAGTATTCTTTTCTAAGTGTATAGATATCCTAGAAGTGGTCCATGATTGTATCCCTCTTTAGAATCATTCATTCCCTTCCTAAGAATTATATACCTTATTTAATCTAGCATATGAAACATTGATGTAGTAATTAATCTTAAGTTGTGAGTCTTGTGTGAGAAACACCTTGTTTGTCTTTAAGTAGTGGTTTCAATCAATTGGGAGGACATTATACATTGGTACATCACCACTTAGTTTATTAGTTTTTTTCCTTAACAATTTTCATACACAAAATGTTAATCTAGAGAGAGATCTTTAAAGGTGCATCAAGGGGAGTTAGCCCCTTATCTAGAGACTCATCTTAGTGAAATTGTCACCCACAACAAGAGATTTTTTTCCATTGTGCCACTTGGATGAGAAGATCTGACCATCTTCTCAAGGGTGTGAATCGAAGTGTCAAATTTTTTTGGTAGGCTTGTCGGGACAATTTGTCCAAAGATTTGAAGAATTCTTGGTGTGTTATTCAATAAATAAACCTTTTGGAGGCATTTCAATCAACACCAATGGTGACTCCGAGTTGAATCAACTAGTTAAGTAGCCCTAGTGCATCAAAAAATTATATTTGGTATGAATAATTCCATTATTGATCATTATGGACATTGTGTTCCTTCATATTATTTTGATTAAGCTTATATTGTTCATGGAATCACCTCAAGTAGCTCTCATAATTGTCCTCCTAGTCAATCTAAGAGTGTTATGGAGATAATGTTGGAGTTTGAGAAGTAAATACTAGAAATAGATAGGTTGAATGAGAATAATAGGTATCAATATGAGCTTATATACAAGGAGGAATGATTTTTTAGGAAAGTTCAAGCCATGCAATCCATGAAGGAGAAACTAGTAAGATGGAGGAGTCAATCCGTTCAAGGTAATAAGCCTTGTATACCTTTTTCCATCCCAAAGCAGCCTTATCCTATTCAAAATAAACCCTCCTCTTGTAAATCAAATCCTTTATATCAAATATCACTTTCTCACCAAAATAAAATGAGCGAAACTTCTAACCCATCTAATGCATTAACTACTCTTGTTGTTAATCCTTTGGACCTAGCAATCCAACACCAAAAGACATTAGAGCAACCTTCTATAGAAACTAACTATTTCAATTCCTTAGATTGTGATCTTTTATTTGAAATATTCCATCCTATTTCCTTTATAAAACAACACATCCATCCTCAAGTAACTCTTCCTATGCATGTGAAAACTCTTCTTAGTCTCCCTCAACCTCCTGATCAAGTCCTTCAACATGATGTCAAGATCCCAATTTAGAGAAATGTCTATCATGAACCAGCTCAAGACCTTGAGAAAGATGAAGTTGTTGCCTATCCTCAAGAAGAGATTTCAAATCCTAAGACCATGATTTGGAATTAAATAATGTAATCATGGGGTAAGAAATAAGAGAAAAGTATCATTCAAGAGTGTGAAGTGTAAAATGAATCTAGTCCTCCTTAAGTCCCTCCCACCCTTTCTTAAAAAAACTCTTCTTTTCCATGTCAAATATATAATACTCCTAATCATCATAATAATTATGCATATGATCTCCAAGAAAGACTCTTCTAAGAGAATCTAGCCAAACAGATTGAACAATTAGAGACAAAAATGAGGTTGTTTAGTCAAGGTGTAATGAAAGGTTTAGAGCCAATAGAAGATCCCATGTCTAAACACACCCCATATAAACCCATTAAAGAGAGTTATCAAGCTAAATTTTATGTTTATGAATTAATGTTCAAGTGGAAGGAAGAGAATCAATTGAATTTATCCCAAGGTTTACTTCCTCTTCCTCATGAGCTTCTCAAAAAACACCCCACTTCTCATTCCCAATCTGATTTTGAGCTCACTAGTGCTCACCTCTTTTTAAAGTCCATTCCTAATTCCTCTCCTTCATCCCACACTCCATTTTCATTTCCTTCACCTTCAATTAACTTCTATACTCTAACTCTTATATTTCAAACTCATGAACTTATCCATTCACCCTTCACTTCATTCCCTTCTAAAGAGGAACCTATTTTGAGGGAGGCAAGTGAGAAAGACAAAATAATTTATTTGGATGATAAAGAGGATATTATGAGTGATGATTTAGATGAAATAATTATAGTTACTCCCCATGATCATCGTCATGGTGATCATCATCATGAACATGAGGTGGAAGGCATTATCAAAGATGAACAATGCAGTCAAACCATATTTCAAGAGGTGGTTGTTCTAGGAGGTTTTCATGAGAATAAGGTTAAAGAAGTGAATCTTGAAAGTGACATGATTCAAGGAGAGGATATAGGTCACACATGCATGAAAATATTCCAACAATATGAAGACGAGATTGAAAAACTTCACTTGTCAACATTGGATGGAGAATGTAAGCATGGAGAAATCTCTTTCCCTTTGTTTGACGAACCTTCTTGTTGATTTGATGTAGATAATGACCGGGACATGGGACCTAAGTTGAATGAGGTTCAAGAGAATGTTTTTGAGTAGATAAAGACTCTTGTTTATGAATAAGAAGGAGAGGGATCACATTGGTTTGATAGAAGCATTGAGGAAGTAGTTCTTGAGCAAGAAAATGATGATTTTTGGAATAAGTTAGAAAGATTTTGCCTCAGCTCAAACATCACACTAGACACCATTCCCTAAGAGATCCATGAGGAATTAAGAGATCATTTTTATAAGCTTATCAAAAAGATATAAAAGAATGAGCTGGTCCATGATACATACTAAGAGAGCCATGAGTAAAATGAACCCTATAATGATGATGTTGTAGTCATTGATGCCTTGATGGACTACACCAACATGAAACATACCTCAAAGAGAAATATGAATAAATGGATGTGGAATATATGTTTGAACCTGATGCATTAGAATACATGCCAATCAAGATGGTAAATAAGAAGGGTGAGTCACCAAGTTTCCACTCCAATAAATTACTTGGTTATCACCATGATTTTTCTTACCATGAAGGAGACCTAAGAAGTTTCCCCTTTGATCCAAAAGGAGTAGAAATATATCATGTTAGATGTACATATTATTTTTATTTTAGTTGTCTTGTTTTTTCCCTAAGTGTTTATGCACATGTGTTTTTATTATGTCTTGATTTGCTTTGTGTCTTGTTTGTTTTGTTCTTGTTGTGTGTTGTGTCTTGTAGCATGGGTTTTCCTTATAGTCTAGTTTGTTATTCAAGGTTTTGAGTCATGGAAAATGTTTCCTTGTTTGAGTGTCCTTAGATGACTCCATTCCTAATGGATTAATTTGGATATTGGTCTGGTTAGTATAGTAGGCATACTACCCCTATGAGTCACCAGTTCGTTGATCAAATTTTAGCCTTTTAGGTCAAAATTGGGCACCCCTATTTGAAAACTTAGTCACCTAATTCTATACCTTTGGCTAGGTCCAATATGCAAGTTTCATCTATAATAAGTATTCTATACATGCCCACAATAAATGTACAAGTCTAATTCTTTCAAAAAGTTTGGTTTTGGTATTTTGCTAAACCTTTGCATATTAATCCTTTTGGGTATTTTGTTTTTGACTAAAGTGTTATTTTTTTGGACTTTTCATTCAGCCAAAGTGCCAAATTATTTCAGACAATTTGTCTGAGACAAATTTCCCAAAGATTAAGACTAATTCTTTTGGGAAAATTGTCTGAATAATTTCCCCAAAGGACCTTTTCAGGCTAAGGGATCATTTTCAACTTTTTTGAAGGAAAGTTTACAAGTTTTTAAGGGTGATTCTATAGGAAATGGTCCACTTCATTCTTTCTGAAGGATACTTTTTAAAAAAAATATCCCAAGCAAATTTTTTGAAGGGCACTTCAGAAAAAGTCATCTTTAACTTTTCCAAAGAGCACTTCAATTTTTTTGAAGGGCATTTGCATGAAGGTAGAAAGGTAATTTATAAAAATTTTGAAGGGCACTTCAAATTTCCTAAAGGGGCATTTTTAGAAAGCCAAAATGACACTTATAAAAGGTATAAAAGATTGTTTTTGTGGGAAGGTGGACCAAACAAAAGTTTTGAAAGGGTATTTCTCAAGTTGAAGGGGTCATTTACAAGATTTCAAAAAAATTCAATTCCATAGAGAGATGGCCCAGATACATTTTTCCAAAAAGGCACTTTCAAAAAAGGGTTGAAAGATTGTTCAAAACAAATTATCCATGGAATTATCTAAAGGAAAAGTTTGAGGGAAACCAAATTCCAAAAAAAATACCTAAAGGATGATGGCCTAAAAAAAGTCAATTTCAAACTATGAAAAATAGCCATTGGTGTCAAAAGGCTCGGTGGGAACCTGAAGGCAAATATAGAGGTAAAAAATAGCAAAATGTCTCAAGCATTTGGTTCAATCATAACTAATTCATTTGGTACTATTGTAACTTATTCAATTATAACTAATTAATTTGGTAACATGACATAGCTCACTCACCTCTCTCCCACATGCAAATTTAACTAATTCTCTCATATAGACACATGTTCAAGTGAACCCTTTGCTTGACCTCCCTCTCAAAGGCTATATATACACATTCTTTTAGCTTCTTCAATAGCCTCTGCTAGTTATTGGGAAAACTCTAGCTAGATTTGTACTTGAATAAATCTTGAATAAATATACAAGTGTTGTTGCCACTCATATGCTTTAATATTGAGTAATGAATTGAATCTTGTTGGTTTAGTCTAGTGAAAGATTATATTTTCTAGCTTTTACTCTTGATGGTCTACCAATTTACAAAAAAGAGACTGTTACAGGGCTTTGCTAGTATTCTTTTCTAAGTGTAGAGATATCCTATAAGTGTTCCATGATTGTATCCATCTTTGGAATCATTCATTCCCTTCCTAAGAATATTATACCTTCTTGAATCTAACATATGAAACATTCATTTAGTAATGAATCTTGAGTTGTGATTCTTGTATGAGAAACACCTTGTTTGTCTTTAAGTAGTGGTTTCAATCATTTGGGAGAAAATTATGCACTGTTACATTGCCATTTGGTTTATTAGTTTTTTACCTTAACCCTTTTCATACACAAAATTTAAATTTAGAGAGAGAGATTTAAAGGTGCAT
The DNA here is from genome assembly GCA_037957365.1 of Torreya grandis. Taxonomy (NCBI): domain Eukaryota; kingdom Viridiplantae; phylum Streptophyta; class Pinopsida; order Cupressales; family Taxaceae; genus Torreya; species Torreya grandis. The sequence continues at coordinate 3,719,697 of JARHVA010000168.1, read as the reverse complement.
CAAGGGGAGCTAGCCCCTTATCTAGAGATTCATCTCAGTAGAAATTATCACCCACAATAAGAGAGATGTTTCCATTGTGCCTTTTGGATGAGAAGAGCTAAGCATATCTTCAAGGGTGTGAATCCAAGTGTCAATAGTTATAATATTTGAGAAAAATTGAATAAGTAACTAAAGGTGTGTAATATTTTGATAGTGCCAAAAGTCTAAAGACTTAAAGAAGTGGTTTGTATCCTATATAGTCAAGTAGAGACCTAAAGGCCCTAAGCATGTAGGTCCTCTTTTGAGAAGAAAGTAAACCTCTATAGTATAAATAAAAGATAAATCATGAAGGTTAAATTTCATTAGAGATTAAAATAAGATACAATCCCTTGAGAAACAACTAGGTCACTTGAGCTATCAAGAGAAAGGAGATTGAGTTCATAGTTTAAAGACCACCTACAATATCCTATATAAAAGGCATATGGGAGAAAGTAAGAAGTATATTGAAAACAATATTAAGGTGTTATCAAACCATTTGGTATAATATAATTACTCTTTTCAATATTTTTAACCCTCTCAAATCATCTTGACATGGTGAGAAGACTAGTTTCCAAGTGATAGACCTAATGCTCAAAATACCCTAAAGAACACCTATATGCTATTTGAAAATTATTTGAACTCAATCAAGGCTAAAAAATTGTTCAAGAATACTGATAATATCAGTGATGTTGAAAGAGAGGGATTAAACCCAAATAACATAGTCAATAGTTTTAAGGACACCTACATGTATGTACAATACTGTGTACAAGTGAGCAAGGAAAATTGGTTTGAAGTGTTGGAAAAGGTGTATAAGAGATATTTTAAACATATATGGAACTTAATTAAATATTTAGGGATATTGGAAGATTTATTAATGATAATATTTGACCATTTAAGGAGAGATATAAAACAAAAAATGTAGTTAAAATATTCTAAACATCACCTACAGGTCATAAGTACAGGCTGGTCCTAAGCCCAATGTATAGGGCATAGATGTTTGAAATGATCTGGGGTCTACCTTAGACAAAAAAATAGGTCATGAAGTCACCATAAAACCAAAAGGAAACATAGATAATATTTATAAAAATGAGTCCTAAATTCCATACTTAGTATAGACCTAATGCTAGGATACACACACATAGGCTACAACCAATCCTAAGAGAGTTTGGTGTGTTGACACCTCTATAAGCATGATTATGATTTGAAAATTGGTACAAAGTGTGTTTATGATTGGAATAAGATATTAATGTCTAATTTAAATCCATAATAATAGTTGATATAGTCACTGCTTTGTCTTAGACTTGGCCCACTCCTTTGGCAAGGGGCAGTCATGAAACTAAGGCAACTTTTTGGTCACAAAGAATAAAACAAGCATTATAGACATCATGAAGGTAAATTGAGGAATAAAATAGACATTAAAATGGTCTGAATAAACTCTTATGTGGTACTAAAGCTCAGGTTCCCATACAAATTCCCTTGAGGGTTAGCAAGAAGGTGACAAACTCATAACCCCAAACACCTTGACCAGTACACCATGAGCATACAATGGGGTAAAAAGGAATAAAAAGAATGTATAATAATTTATGGCAATTTTTTTAAGTTTTATTATCTCCTCCCATTAATATAATGAAGTTTTGAGACCCAAAACTTAGATTTGACCTCTCTTGAGCTTAAGAAACACTAAGCATGCCACTCGAGGAACAACTTCAGGTGCTCATACCATAGATCACACTTTGAATGGGAGGATAAGCCATTTGGGATAGTTTATGAAGTAAGTAAATATTTTTTTACAAGTGGAAGTAGGTTAATTTATGATATATTCTTTATGAACAATCGTTAAGACCTTAAATAGGTCTTAAACCGCTCTAAAACCTTGATAGTGACTAGTCAAGGAAAAAAGACCTCAAAATCACATATAATTCAATATTTTTATCATAAAACATAATTTATGTTGTTAAGGACTCAAAGGAGGTTTTAAAAATTTACTTTGATGTTGTTGAATTCACTTATATGGATTGTCAAAAATGCCCTATCTTTGCATTTTTTGGTGTTTTTAGGTGTTCTAAGAAATGGATAACTTCCCAATCATGGAATGAGGTAATTTGGGAGTTTTAATAGAAAATAAATTCCAAAAATTTTCATAGGATATTTTATAGGTGATCAATCTAGGCTTATTTTCCAAAGTAGTCTCAAATAGGCTCAAAATGGAACTAGGTGACAAGGTAATTTCTTAGTTTGCATACTTCCACAAGGTCTCAAGACCTAAAAATTGACAAGGAGGTTGGTGATTTGATATGGAAAGTTAATAAAATAATTTTGGGTTATTTAAAACATTTGGTATAATTATATAACAAAAAAAGGGTCCAAAGAAAGGAAGCCTAATTTATGCCTAATTCAAGAGAGAAAGGCAAAAATGATAGCCTTCCACTCAGAATCAGGAGATGAAATTTGACATGTATATAGAAAGACATAATGGGTCATATAATATTCCATTATTTTATCATTATAATCCATAAAAAACCCTACATAATAAGATTTATAGGTTTTTAAGGCTACAAGAAAACTAGCCCTAATGAAGGCTTAAAGAGCAAAATGAGTTCTTGGGAGTTTTTATAGGAACCAAAATGGTGTGTTTAATAATTTATAACATATTTTAAGACCATTCATTAAGATATTATTAATTTAATAATATGTACTTGAGTTTTGGGCCACTTGGACCAAGATAGGCTTGGGAAATAAAGAGTTTCATGACACCTATGCACATGAATGATGGAACGACAGGTCAAAGGAGTTTCTTAAGGAATTAAAGGGGTAAAATTAGTTTAATTAAATCATTTCATGGTGAATTCATGATTTTAAATCCCATTTGTCACTTTTTTCATGCAAAAAAGGGAAGTTTTCAAGAAGCAAGTCAAGGTGTTAAGCCAAATTGTAACCCCTACACCACTTAGAAAGTCAAAGCATATTCAGGAGTGAGACACATAACCTTGTAGCTATATTTGAATTTTATAATAACTCCATTTATTATGTAACTGATGAATACACTTTTCAATCTTCTCCTACCATGCCCCTCTCTTTTCACACTTCTCTATATATGTAGCCACTTTTGGCTAAGTTTGTAGAATCCAAACCTGGTATGGTGAAGTCTTGATAGTTTGAGTAATATATTTTCCTTTGAATAAATATTTAAATCTATATTTGAGTTCATAACTTTTTATCTAAGTGTGTTAAGTAGTACATAGTTGAATGACAAGTGATAATCATCTTTATGTTCATCTTACTCTTTCATGTTTTGTGCAAGTAGTCTACTCTTTAACAGGTCACATAAAGTATAGTTAGGGTCTTTATATGTATTTAAGTGTAGGAAAGGATAATAGTGTATACCATCATACCTCTTATTCATTCACCTTGAGAAGTGCATTACATATCACCTTCACATTGAAATACTTATGTTAGATAAACCTAGGATGATGAAATCAATTTTTTGAATAATCTTTTATAATGAAAGTACATGGTAGTCTAGTAGAGATTAAATTGGTGCATAGCCTCATTAGGTTAGGTTAATTTAATTTTATCACTTTCCATTTTCATTTCAATAATCTAGTAGTATAGGTGATGAGCTATAATAGACATATCAAGGAAGTTAGCCTTTCAATTTAGAGGTTTACCCCTATTATAGACAACTCACAAGTCTAAGAGTAATCCCATGGTCCACTTAATTTGGAAAAGGATTGAAATACCTATCTAAGGGTGAAAAATTGAGTGATAATAGGTAGATGAACTAGAAAAAAAAATAATAGTCTTTCATCATTGGCCATGATAACCATACAAAGACATATATAAGAATTAACTGATGAGTTAACACAAGATTTAGAAGAATCCATTGAACTCATGAGCCTAGCTAAAATTTTTTTAGTCTATCCATTATGGACTCTAATAGTTTGTCTACTATAGAATCTGCCAGTATTTCTATTATGAACTTTGCCAGTTTATCTACTATGGACTCTATCTAATTCTTACCTATAGTATTTGCCAGTCCATTAGCTATAGATTTCACCAAACTTGTTACTAAAGACTAAATCTTTGAACATTCAACATGTGACCATGGAACATTGTAAAAAATTATTTATAATTAGGTAGAATTCAAATCAACTATTATTTTAACTACATTTCATTGTCCATTAGACAAAATCATTCCTTCAAGAGATAGATTGGTAAAAAATGTAACTACATTTCATCTGTTATTACCATATCCATGTTCTCTTAATTAATTAATGAGTGAATTTAAAAAAATTATAATTTTTCCATATTGACACTAAACATGTTATGGTATTACCAATAAAAACATTGAACATAAATAGTTGGTTAACCCATGAACAAGAAATAATTTTTTTTGATGTCCTACAAAAACACACCAAAGCATTTACTTGGGGTTATATAGATATGAGAGGAATTTATTTGAGTGTTTTTACCCATCATATTTACATAAGATAGGAAAAAATAGTTAGATAACCAAAAATACAAATAAATCTAACATTAAAGGATATAGTAAAAACTAAAATTGAGAAATTGTTGGGCAAGATTCATTTACCCTATTTCAGATAGCCAATGGATTTCTCCACTGGTAATTACACTAAAGAAAAATGGGAAATGGAGAGTGTGTGTATATTACCAGGATATAAACAAATCCACTATGAAGGATCCTCTTCCTTTTATTGATCAAGTAATTGATAATTTGGTAGGAAAGAAATACTTTTTTTCTTGTATGAATTTAGTGGGTACAATTAGATAATAGTGGAAAACAAAGATCAAGACAAAACCACTTTCACTTGTCCATTGAGTACATTTAATTATGTAATCTTACCATTTAGTCTTTCTAATGAACCAAATAATTTCCAATGAGTAGTTTTAGCAATATTATCTTATTTGACTAATGATTGTGTGTAAGTGTACATAGATGACTTCACTACTTATGGAGATACATTTGATGAATCCTTACATAATTTTGACAAGGTCTTAACCAAATGTGAAGAATACCAACTATCACTAAGCCATGATAAATACCTGATGATGATGAATCAAATCATAACATTAGGACACCAAAGCTCTTCCAAAGGAATCCAAGTATATCCTAAGAAAATTGAAATAATTTCTAACATGCTTATCCCATAAAATCAACCTGATATCAAGAGTTTTGTAGGTCATATGGGTTTTTATAGACATTTTATAGAATAATTAATTAAAATTGATGTTTCTATGTTTGATTTATTGGAAAATTATAGTGAATTTGTGTGGAGTGATGATTGTAAAAAATCCTTTGAAGCCATTAAATAAAAATTGAGCTCTACAATAGTGTTAATAGGACCCATTTGGGAAAAACCCTTTCACATTTACACAGATGATTCTAATTATGCAATGGGGGAAATTTTGGGATAAAAAGATGAGAATAATCATATGTATGCCATTTATTATATTATAAAAAATATTACACAAACTTAAATGAATTATACAACCATAAAAAAAATATTCCTTGTAATTTATGCCATCAACAAATTCAAACACTATATTATAGGTTATAAGGTTTTCATATACACATATTATTCAACCATAAGTTATATCATGAATAAAACTATAGTAGGAGGAAGAATCATAATATTTTTGTTAATTTTAAAAGAATTTTATATTACCATAATTGATAAACTAGGAAAATTTAATGTGGTTATAAACTTCTTGTCTAGAATAAATAATGCAGGTAGTGAAGAACCAATTGAAGATAACTTTCTAAATGAATAACTATTTACTATTTTAGTAGAATCCCCATTAATATCACCAAATATTTATCCACATGGAAGTTTTTTTCTCATTTTACTCAAAAATATATATTTTTAATTAAATAAAGTTATTTTTTCAAGTGGATTAATGGCATGTTATTTAAGTATGGACTTGATCATGTGTTTTGTAGGTGTGTAGTAGATAATAAAACATATGACATCATTAGAGCTTGTCATGATGAACCAAAAGAGGGAATTATTAAAAAAAAAAAACCATACACAAGATCATAAGAGCAAGATATTACTAGCCTTACCTTCATAGATAATTAAAGAAGTATATTAGATAATGTGATCCATGTCAAAGGATGTGACAACCTACACTATCAATAGAGATGCCTCTTGATCTACAAGTAGTATTAAAAACATTTTATAAATGGGGAAAATAATTTTTTGGTCCTATATATACTTCATTCCAAATAAAATAATACCTCTTAGTATGTACAAACTATGTCATCAAGTGGGTTGAAGTCCAAGCCTTGTCTTTTGTTAGAGAAGTATTAGCATATTTTCTATATTTCAATATCATGCAATGTTTTAGTGCACCTAGGGAGATAATTTTAGATAAAAACTATAATTTATGTTTAATATCATCAAAAAATTTATGGAATTATACCAATTCAATCATAAAAAATCTTATCCTTACCATCCATATTCTAATATCCATGTAGAAGTTACTAATAGAGAGCTGGAGAACATTCTAACCAAGATAGTTAGTAGTGGTAGAAAAGATTGGGTACCAAAATACCATAATCAGTATGGGATTAAAATAATAATTGAAAGACAACCATTGGTTTTTCACCTTATGAGTTGGTGTATGGTAAGAAAACTTTACTTTCCATTGAATTTAAATTACAAACTTTGAAAATAACAATGGAAGTAAGCATTGATTTGGATAAAGCACAACAAGATAGAACTATTAAATTAAATGAACTTGATGAGATTAGGACAAAATATTTATAAAAAATAGATATGATTCAATATCAAAATAAAATATGTCATGATTCCCACATCAAAGCAAGAAGATTTAAAGTAGGAGATTGGACATTTTTATTTGACTCTAATTTTCAGCAATTCAAAGGCAAGTTAAGAATAAGATAGTTAGGGCCATATCAAATAGAAAATATATTTGAGAATAGATATGTATAATTGTTTCCAATATATGGAAATAAAAAAACTTTGTTATTCAATAGATATAGACTCAAATTATATCAGAAACCTATCAATAAGGAGTTTTTTCAAAACATTAGGCATGAAGTAGTTTTCATGAAAGGATTTAGTTCTTCTACGATAACAACTCCACATTGGTATATTTTATAAAATATAATAAGAATACCACCTATTGGTTTTCTTATTCAAAAAATAAAATAAAAATATATATAAAATAAAAAATTTCAATAGTGAAAATATTTTTAGGATGCTATTGACAATGTTAATAAAAAAAACTAGGTTACTAGCTGGTTATGTATTGAATGATGAGCCTTGGATTGAAAAACAAATATGGATGGTCAAGGAGAAAATATATAAAAAAATAAAAAAAATTGATTAGTTTATTTCAGACAATAAAATCAATGATGTATTCATTTGTATACATTCCTAAAAAGACTAATTCATGCATTTGTTCTCTTTTTAAAATTGAGGAAAAGAATGAAGGATAAGAATATTATTTGGTAAGTAGGGAATTTTATTTATATACATTATGTTAGTATAAGTCCTTTTAGTTCATGTATGTTCATATTTAAGAGGAGGTTTAGAAAGAAGACATCTTGCAGTCCATTAAAATAATAACCAAACAACAACATTCGATGACATGGAAAAGTCATAAGTGAAAGGACACGTAATTAAAAGGAATGTCATGCCAAGTAAAAAAAATATTTTATGACATTTAGAGGTCATAAGTGAAAGGACATGTAATTTAAAATAAAATCATGTCAACTTTATTCACATGTATAAACCATGTATCGATTCACTCCATAATACTTTGAGTAATGACGATGTGTTTGATAATGCACAAGTTTCATAATTGTGAAAGTACATTAAATATATTTCAAAAATAGTTTTATTTAAAACTTCCATGATATATCATGATTACTATAGATCATGTTAGCATCCATCAAAACAAAATACCCATTTGAATTGCTTCCTTTCATTTTCATTATGCGCTATTATTTCCATTATCACTGACTATTTACACCTGCTAAACCACCCCCAACTTCTAGAAAATTTCTAGAGCTATCATAGGACAAAATAAACACTCTGAACTTGAGTTTGTAACCAAATTAATGACTGATGACATTTTTGTATTAATTTTAGAGGAGGTTGGTTGGATGCCATTTTTACAAAAAATTAAAGGGCATGATGAAACTCTAATGAATGAATTCATTGCAAATCTAATAGAAGACTCCAATATAGTGAGAGGCATCAATATTGTAATTTATAGTACAATCATCAGTGAAATTTCTATGATTACTAAAGAAAGTGATAGAATACTTAGAAAAAAACTTTTTTTTAGTTAATTTCACAATTCAATGGGAATGAATAACTATCTATTACATGTGTACACAAACGTCAAGGAAAGGCAAAAAGGGTTAATAGGGAAACCCTATTTGAACCCTGTAAATTTGTTTCCTTTTGGGTTATGAAATATTTCATGTGTGAAGGTCAATGCAACATTTTGGTGTGTGAAGTAATATAGATCATTCTTCAACTCAAGTATGGCCAATAATAGATTCAACATAGGATTAACCTCCCCTTATACCTATATGGGGCCATTCAGATTCTGGGTAATAATAAATAATCTCCACTTCATCATCATTTTATTATCCATTTAATTATTCAAAACCATTTCCTTCAGTAAAGTAAATTACCATGAAAGAATTTTTGGAAAACTAGATTTACTTAGTCTTCAACATTTGTTTCAAAATATTTTAGAAAAACAAAAATACTCAAGGCAAAATAATAGGCTTCTTCTTCTAAGGTTAGGGTTTTATTTAGTGAGATATGATAGACTAAATCATAAACCACACATGTGATTGAATAGAGTTTTTACAAGACTCCAACAAATAGGAAATTAAGACTTAGGGTTTTAAAGTCTCGTCTAAAACCTGAATCTAAAAATATCCCTTTAGTAAGCACAACATAGGTACCAAAAACAACTAGAACATCACAAGAAGATGAGGATACATTTTTAAAGGAGCCCAGTTCCCTTGTGTAGACAAAAAGAAGATAAAAAATCAATCTTGGCACAAGATGATGAAGAGATAGAATCAGTTGTTTCTCTTGAGAGCCTTTAAAAATCACCATTGTTTTCTTCACCAACAATATAAAAAACAATAACACTTCATGAAGAAGATATCACAACAAATATTCTTGAGTCAACATTAGTATCTCCTAATGAATAAGTTGTCATAACAGATATTCCTAAGTCAACAATAATATATCTTGACGAAGAACCTATCACAATAGATTTTCCCATTGAGGAAGTTTTTTAGGAATTAAAATACTCATAGCATAAATCTTAGTACAAGAAGTAAAATCCCCTACATCTTTAATTCCTAATATAAGACTAATACTAGAAAAAGGGAAAAGTATTATGGTCTCTAAAGAATAAAAATCATTCAACTCCACTGAAGATCTAGAATTATAGATCATCCTTGCACTGTCTAAGGCTGAGGTCATCATCAAACAATAAGCTAAAAATATTGCTAATCTTTTAGCTCAGCTAAAATGTAAGGATTTACTCAATTTTTATTTGACTCAAAGATTATATAGTTTTAAAAACAAAGATTTGGATCACATGAATAAAAATTAAAGGCTTGATAAAAAAATAACTCACTTTGATGAAGAAATGTTAAATTATTGGATACATATTACTAAATTAGAATAAGAAAACATGTTAAAACATCAACTCTATAATTCTTAGCAACAATAGATTTATATGCAAACTTCATCTTTTTCTTCTAAACCTTTGGTTGATTAAGCCTGTCAAACTATTGTTTCTCGTGTTGAATACTTAGACAAATGGAATCAAGTATGTTTTGAGTTCAAGAAACTCAAGGGACAAAATAATGCCTTAGAAAATTAAAAATAGACAATGAAGGAAAAATTAAAGCAAGAAAAATAGTAGACCTAGAAACTTGAAGCAAATCTACAAGTTACATGTCAGATAGGGGAAAAGATTCTAGCTTGCAAACCTCCCTCTCCCTCTTATAGCCTATATTTATATGAATAATTGTATATGTGGAAACTATTGATAATTTCGTATGATTTACCTCCTAATATTGTAGATCCTCCTATGTTTTTGAACATTTTTTAGGAATCCACTCTAAAATAATAAGATTTATTATGTGAGTTTTATTTATGTAATCTGATATTAAGGGACTATAATAAGTTCATGGTCAATATATACACACACATATATATATATATACATATATATATATACATATATATATATATATACATATATATATATACATATATATATATACATATACATATATATATATATACATATATATATATACATATATATATATATATACATATACATATACATATATATATATATATAGATATATATATACATATACATATATATATATATATATATATATATATATATATATATATATATATATATATACATATATATATACATACATACATATATATATATATATATCTGTGTGTGTGTGTGTGTGTGTGTGTGTGTGTGTGTGTGTGTGTGTGTGTGTAGGATAAGTTCAGATGAGAGCTCTTCTTTATACTTATAAAAATCATATAGCTTAAAAAGTTAGACATGAGGACTATGCAACAAAATCCAAAACTACAGGACTATGTATTAGACCCATTTTTTTCAGTGCCAAAAATGCATTGATTAACTTTAGAACTACTTATTTGATGAATTTTAACTTCAAATATTATTACTTGTAGTGTTTGTATAATAGTAGTGTCTCTTTTGATTTGTATACAAGACAACATTTTGATGATATATTTATAGCTAGTGTTAGGTGTTGGGACACATTGACAATTCCATTGAAGAGAATAGAGGTTGTCTCTAGATAATTTAAGATGGAGATTACAAAGGGCACAAAATATAAATGACGTGATTGTTGATGTCATTAACTCAAGAGGTGAACAAATTTGGGTCAACATGAGATTCATGGCACCACTTATTTTGACTCCTATTCCACCATGGCATAGATGGAGTCTTCAAACACATGACCAATTTTAGAATTGATAATAGATAGTATAAACATATCATGGTTTCACTAGTTCCCTAGATAATCATTATGATAATAAATTTGACATTTATGACCTCAACCAACATTTACAAGACATAATTATTATTTATGAAGGGACAAGCAACAATTGAGTTTGCAAAAGGGACTTGTAAAAGGTAAAGCATAGGGGAAATAATGATTCCAAAATATGACTCATTATTACTATTATTTTTCTTTATTTTTCTTCCATTACCTCTCTTATAGATTGAAAAATGCAAGGATCTTAGCTTATATCTAATCTTAGTGTAGTAAATAGATGATTTATCTTATTTAATGTAACTAAAGTCTAAGTTACTAATTCTATCATTTAATTCTAACTCTTTTCATGTTTAGTCTCTCAATTTTATGTATATACAGATGATACAATAATATATAAGGAATAAGGACCTTTTTGATGATCTTATATGCAACCTATAGGAAAGATTTTGATATTTTAGAAATCTACAAACTCATTGAATACTCTTTTGGTTAATTCAAGTCTTCTCCAAAATGAGCTATAGACTTGTTCAATAGCTATGAACTCTTAAATTCTATTGTTATGGACTCACTAGTAACTATAGACTCACTTAGTTAATAGCTACAAACTCATTCAAGATTTGATTTCATTCTTCATTAAAGCATTCTACCTATCCTAGTAGCCTTGCTATGGAATTCTTTAGCATGTAGGTTCCTTGAAGCAAGTTGTTATGGAATTCACTAGGTCTTCATAGAAATAGCTTTGGACTCTACTGGAGTTGCTATAGAGTTACTCTGGACTCTACCAGAGTTGCTATGGATTTGCTTTGGACTCTAATAGAACTACTCTAGACTCTTCCAGTCTAACTTTTAAGCTTGCAAATCTAGAAGATCCATACGTGAAGATTGTTTCAATCACTTAATATTTATAAGGTTACTATAAATAGTATATTTATAAATAGACTTTTCATATAAATTAATTAGTGTAAATATGTCCATAGTCTTTATAAGGCAAATCAATCTAGTAGATCTAGGAAGTCATTCTTAGTAGATATGTAATAAATTTTATAACAGACAGATATTCCTATTTCAAACTATCAATCACATATTTCAAATAACCACTAAAATTAGGAGATTTGTCTTGATAACATAATATTTACTACTAAGATCTAGGGATCTTCAGTTACATCATTATATAAGTAGATCTTCATATATAAAATAGGGAGATAGAATAAAGATAATATATTATTGTTTAGTTAATATTTTAGCACAATTATAGTTATATTCATGTAATTTATTTTAATTAATAAAGATAGCTTCAATTTCCAAGTACTGATTTTCTTTTTCATTCTTGTTCCCAAGGTGAGCAAGGGCCCACTCTCCTCAAGAATTAGAAACATATTTCTATATGATATTTTATGTATTTATAGTTTTTAGTAATTATAAATATATTTCATATTTACAACAGTAATTATAAATATATTTCATACCATGTAGGAAATTATCTTTCAATTCTAAGAGTTAATTCAATATTACAAATCAATGTGTTTAATTTTAGTAGATTGTTTACTTCTAGGAAGTGTGTTTACTTTTAGTAGATTATTTGATTTCAATAAATGTGTTTATTTTCAGCAAGAGTGTTTATTTCAAAAAATTAGATTACAAAGTTTTTTAATTCTACAAGTGTGTTTCTTTATTGAATAGTCAAGTCCTTTCTAAAATAGATTAGATTAGACATTTAGAAAGACAAAACCCCCCAAATCATATCTGTAAGACCTATAACCATAAGCCTTGATGCAAATATATTTGAACATTGCCCATAGTTTCAAAGACATAAATAGATAAATTTGATTAAATGAAGGGATTAATGACACCCTTAAAAATATATAACTACTCTTAATGAAGTCTGGACCACATTATAAAAATTCTCTGGGAAGCAGGACATAATGAGAGGTCATGAGTTGGAAAATGAGTTCATTAGTTTGAGTCCTATTAACTTTGATACTATACATGACTTCATTAAAATAGTTAAATAACTTAGTTTGTTATTAAAACTGTAAGACATTGAAAAAATGATGACTAATTAGTCCTTTCCATCCTTTCCAAATTGAGATATGACTATTCTATCTTCATTTCTACCTTCCACACCATCAAGCATGCCCTTGGAGATACATGAACCATGCCATCCTTAAATGAATTTATTGTTAACTTGACTCTAGGGAAAGATAATATTATTCAAATGGGTATACAGAAGTCATCTAAATTGCATGCCTTAATTGTGAGTCATGATAAATAAAAGGCTTTCATTAGTAAAGAGAAAAAATAGAACAAGAATGACCTAGAACAAAGAAAGGGTCATAATTTTGATGATAAGTCCAAAGAATAAAAAGAGTCCACCTCTTCAAATGGGAAAAATAAGAAATAGTAACTCACATGTGCCTGTTATAAGAAATCTGGGTATGATGAAACTAAATGCATGAATAAGAAGATTGACCAACTGACTAAGATACTCGAGAAGCACAATATTAGTGTCATTGATTCAACCAATAGAGTTCATCAACACAAGATTATTTTAATTCCAAATAAAATGGAAAGGGAAAAGATAAGGGAAAAGTACTTATTTTAGTTGTATTTTAGCCTTCCATGTGGGTAATCAATTTTGGTGCCTTGCACCACATGGATAAATCACAAGACCTTTTCTCATCCTAGGAGCTTTTTTTATGCCTTCCATATTACTGGGTGATGATACTTATATATAACTTAATGAGAGAATATATTTTGAAGTGAATGATGGGACATTTTATAATGTTCTATATATTACCTCATTATCCACCAATATCCTATATATTTATCAAATCACTCACATAGGTTGGGTAAGATATTGGAGTTCACACCTAATTCATTATTTATTAGGGAAGTAGATAGTGACTTCATATTTATGTTTGGGAAAGTAGATCATGAGTCATGATTGTATAATTTCTCACATTTTCTCCTAATCAATCCTCTACTACACTTATCACTCATTTAGATGGGTTGAGTAAATTATGGCATGAGTGATTTGACTATCGCAACTATCCATACTTGGAGAAACTTGGTCATCATGACATGGTTTTAAGGTTTACATGTTTTCATTTATCTTATAGTGTTTTCCAAGGTTTCATACTTGGTAAGCATCCTAAAGAGAATTATGACAAAGGAAAATCATGTTGAACTACACATATATTAGAGCTAGTTCATAATAACATTACTGGTCTATTTATAACTCCTTCATTCAAGAGGACTAAATTCATGCTCACTTTTATTAATTAATTTTTGAGTTATAATTGGGTTACTTTATTAATCAAAAATTTAAGGTCTTTGATCATTTTAGGACTTCAAGGTGCTTGTAGAAAAATAGTTAGGTAATTTTATCAATATTTTATGCATTAATAATGGTGGTATGTCATTAATCATTTTGAATAATTCTATACTTTAGAGGGGATTAAAATATAATGTATAGTTCCATATAGTCCTTAATATAATAGTGTTGTGGACCCTAATAACATGTCCCTGAAGGAAATGGCCAATTATATGCTACATTCTAATTCTCTTGCACCTCAGTATTAGGTTAAGGACATCAACTATGATGGTTATATGTAGACATGAGTTCCCAATAAATCATTAAAGGGATTCACTCATTTTTAATCATGGAGAAATCATAGACCCACAATGAATTAATTTAAAATATTTAGTCTCATGTTATGGCCTACATTCTAAATAATAAACATAAGGTAATAAAACCTCAGAGTTAGCCTTGCATCTTCATTGGATATATTGAGGGTGTTAAGAGATACATGATTATCCATCCCACCAATCATGAGTTATTCATTGAGAAGAGTGTTTTATTCTAAGAGGTTCCTTTAGACACCACACATGACACTCCAACCTTTTCCTTGTAAACACTAGGATTTGATGTTAATTATAATGATTTAGATCCATCTAAGTAGTTTCTTACTGATCTAGATTATTCTTATGGTTTTGATGATGAGAGTAGTGATGAGGAATAATTTCCTCCTTCTCCAAGAATATATTTAAAGGATGATGAATATCTTATTGACTCTCTGATCACCAGTCCTCTTTGGGATAGATAGACACTAAAAAGTGTTGTCTATTAGGTTGGATATCCATTAGACACTAGGCATACCCATTCATAATCTTAGAATGCCCCACATGCATTAATTACATATAATTATGATCCAAAATCATTTCATGATGTACTAGGCACTCCTAAGTGGGATACTAATATGGAATAGGAGTATGGTTCCTTGCTAAGGAATAACACTTAGGCTTTAGTCCCTCTTCCTATGTGAAGAAAAATTGTTCAATGTAGGTGCATCTACTAAACAAAATTTGTACTATATAGGTCTATACACATGTTTAAAACATTTTTGGTATCAAATATTTTTTATTAATTACTTGGAATTGACTATATCGAGACATTTTCTTGAGTGGTTAGAATGAACTTAATTCAAATCACTCTTACCATTGTCATAAAACATCGCTAGGATGTTCATCAAATGGATGTGAATATTTCATTTATTCATGGTGATATCAAAGATGAAATATACATGGATAAATCACAAATATTTATGTAATATTCCTCCTTAGTTTACAAACTTAAAAATTCTATCTATGACCTCAAATAAGCCCCTTGAGTTTGGTATGCCAAGATGGAACAGTTTCTTTTTTTGGGTGGGTTCACTAAATGCCATTTTGATTTGAATGTCTACACTTTGTGTAATGATGATTTAATTTTGATTATAATTCTCTATGTGGATGACCTATTTATCATAGGGAGTTTTTCATCCACCATTGGAGTAGTGAAAATTACTTTATCTAATAGGTTCTAAATGATTGACTTTGTCTTGTTGTATTACTTCTTTAGGATTGAAATTTCTTAGTCTGACTCTAGGATCATTATTGTATAATATAATTATGCTCTTGATTTTCTTTCATTATTTAATGTGCATAACTATAAGCTAACTAAAACTCCCTTTCTATATGATATGAAGCTTGAGGCTGATTTTCCATCTCCTTTGGTTGATGCTACATTGTATTGACAACTTGTTGGCAATATCATCTACTTTATGCACACTAGACCTGACATTTCACATGTAATGGGCATGGTATCTATGTTTATGTAGGAACCACATAAACTACATTTGAAAACATATAAGCATATTCTCCACTACATTTAGGGTACTCATATTTTCATGATTCACTATGGAGTAGGCATTGATGTTGACTTGATTGATTATACAAATTTAGATTGGGTTGGAAATATTCAAATTATACTTCTACTTTAGGATATAGTTCATCCATTATTTCAGGTCTGATTATTTGGTTAAGAAAGAAGTAAAATGGTATTGCTTTATCTTATAGAGAGGTATAATATAGAGGAGTTTTTGATGCTACCATTGAGGCTATTTGGCTTCAGGGGGTTCTTACTAAGTTTGACATCTAGTTTTGATGACCAATAATCATCTTCTGTGATAGGTAAAGTATAATATAAATATATATAAATCTATTCTTCTAGTAATAGACCAAGCATATTGAGACTTACATACATTTCATTTAGGATCTCATCCATGATCAAGTCATTGATCTCTATTATATCTAGAAAATGGATAATTTTTTTGATATATTCACCAAACCCTTAATTAAGTGTAGGTATCTTCATTTTTGGACTCTTCCTAGGGTTTAAGTAGATCCAAAATACTTATTTATATATGGGGGATTTTCTATGTACTTGGGTACCTCATCAGGTCTTTATGCTTGTACCCAATTCTACTACCCACCCAAGCTATGCTCAAGAGGGGGTGTTAGTGTAGGGTGTTTCCCACTATGTGGTTTCACATACATAGTCTAATTATCTTGCTTAGATTAATAATAGGTCATTATGGAAAATTTAATTTAATATATTTTATAATTTTTAGTTGAATTAATTACTATTTTGGGTTTCCTCACTATATAATGTACCTTCCTATGTAATTTTTGGCTAGTGAATGAATGTTAATACAACTTTTGGTTTTAAAAACAAGCTTATTCCATATGAGTTTTTTTATAATTCTATTAATACATGTAGGGTATTATTCATATATTTGATCCTATCTAGACTAATCCTCAATTATGGCCCAATCTGACAACCTCTTTGTATAATGATAGTATGGACTTGGTTAGAGGGAAGATAACTATCACCATATTGAGGGTTAGGGGGAGGAAGAGACTATTTTTATCCATTTCAAAATTTCCAAATACAAAAATGATAAAAAGTGGAGAGAAATAAGCTAACACTAGAAAACAATCCAACATAATAAGTAAATCATAATTTTATTTTAAACCTTAAGAATTTTTATAGAAGGAAACCCTAGGGAAAACTAGGGCTTGAAATATTCAACAAATAAAGTGGGTTCACTAAATTATTTATCTAAATTTGTGATTAAGGGGGTTAATATAATTAAAATAATTTTATAAGTAAACAATAATAACTAAGATATAAAATAATCACACATAAACTAATTATTACTTAATATATTTGAAAATGTGCTAAAAAGGGAAAGTAATTAAATATAAATGGCATAGTTGTACTCAAATTTTTAGGACTACAACAATAATTATGATTAGACTATGTGACTATGTGAGGTTAATGTGAATCAATAAAAATGATCTATATTATCCTAGGACAATGATATATTACTTGGACTTAGTTGACCTTCATTATTGTCTATAAGGCATAACTTCATCATTTAGGGTTTTTGACATCTATGTAAATTTTGACAAATGTTCCTTTGTATGTAGGTCATGTGTGTTTATTTAGATGTATTCACTTTGATACAAGAGCCATTGTGTGCCTTATTCACTCAAACGCTAGCTCAATGAAAAGATGGTATAAATATTATAAATTGAGGAGAATGAGGAAGGGGATGAGATTTTTCTTGACCTTAACACATTGTGTGTTGAGCACTACCTACATATCAATACCCTAAAGAGGGATAAAACTCTATGTATTTATTCTATGTTATGGTGGTATGTATACAATAATGGTGAAATGTTATATGTTGGTGCAATACTTGTGTGATTATGTGCTTGAACAAATGACTTGTGACCTTGTTGTTGTATTCAAACCTAGCTCAGGGATTCTTGGGATGTAGGCACTCAAAATTTGGATGAATATGTATTTTCCTCTTAACGTGGAGTTAAATATTTTGTTGATTGCAATGCTAGAAGCTTCTTAATATTATTATAGTGAAAAATGGGTAGAAAATGTCCTTATATAATGGAACGTTTGGTATTTCCTCAAAATAGTATTTTGAAACATATGAAATGACCTATTGAGATGAATTTTAATATGGGAAACTAATTATTTACTGGCAACAAGATGAAACCAATAACTTTAGACATGATTGGACTATGGATTGTCATAAAGGAGTAGTTTCATATAAAGAATATATGCATTAAAATTAGTAGTATGAATCATTCAAGTAGTGAGTCTAGGCTACTTGGAATGAGGAATAAGAATATTTAGTATCTAAATTTCCTTAAGATAAAGGGTCATATTTATAGAAGTAGAGGACCAACAAGTTGAAACTATGGAATTGAGCATAGGTTAAGTGTGCATAAGGGGTGTTTACGAGTGTATTATTTTAACATTAAATTTTAGTCTCTACATTTATATTTTTCAACAATTTCCAATTTCCAATAATTAGTTAATGTTTTATAACATAAATATGAATATGGTGATAACAATTTGAAAAATAAGCATATGAACCACTTGTCATACTCATATAACATATTAATGTATCATGAAAGATCATTATATGAGTGTCATAACTAGTAAATAACATATTATCATACTCATATAATGATATTTCATAATTATAACTTTCAGAGTTAGTTATAACAACTCAATTTCACTTCGTGATCAAAGAAAAAGATATATGTTGTGTGGCCATATTTGGCACCTTGATTTTGATCAGTTATACTCACATAAATTAATATTTCTCTCAATTATTATTAATATTACTTAAAATTCATTCAATTCCACTTAATATAAATAAATTTGAAAAAAAATGGTAAATACATATCCCCTTTTTGAGGCGAGGGATTCATAAACCTATTCTTACAAATCAGTTATCTAAAAAGAAAGAGTTATGTGCATCTAGTCTCATCACATAATATATCTAAAGCTATTATAATCCTTTAAAAATATCTAAAACATGTATGTAATCATCATAAAACAAAACTATGTAATATTAATAGTAATATTCAAGTTAAGGAGGTGAGAGAAAACACTATGCCCCACTATGAATGGTAATATACCTAGTGTCATGTCAGTGTTAAATTATATAGAATAGATAAATTCATGCAATGATCAATTTATATGTGCATCCTCTTATGAGGATGAAATAATGAGGGGTATATAACACATGTTGATGTAGTAATATGATGGGAATTAAAGGCATGCCCCAAATGGTGAGCTCCATATGTGTGAGGTATATATAATAAACTAAAGAAAAATGTTAATAGTACACTACCCCATAATAGTATGATTTAAATAAAATAATAGATAGATATCAAATAGGTATAATTCCCCAACGAATTTGGATGATATTTATAGTATGAAATATATCATGTGTCCTTAATGATTTAATATAGAAGTAATAATAGTCTCATGAGGAAATATGCTTATCATGCTCCTGTAGGAAACATAGATGTTGAAATAAGATAAAGTGATGTAATAGATAGTAATCAGCCTAATAAATGCATACACCCTCACCCCATAAGAGTGAGGAATTATAAATATCATATACCAATGACCAATCGTTACATGTATCAATAAATTGAATATCAATAGTAATTGGCATGCAATAGTGTCGTGTAGGGTTAGTAAGATTCTAATAAGAAGCAATAAATACACTAAAAAGGTGAAATAAATTTTTTGATAATAGGAAACATGACTCGTAGTGTCCAATAATGTGAATAATTATGAAAAATACCCTCATATTTATATTGATGTAAAAAAGTGTGACCAAATATTGAAATAGTTCATAGGTGTCATTTTATTTTTGGTATAATGTATATAGAAACTATATGGAGCATATAAATGAATCAAATTTCTATTTATAAAAATCGTTTGTAATTTTTATCTCATTTATTATATTTATTTTGATAAGGTGTCAAATAGAATTATATTATTTTCTATTTAGATCGAGAGAGAGAGGGCCCAAGTGGTTGTCGGGTAAGCTATGGAGAAGGTATGGGCCATTTATGTTCATTTTCATCACAAAATTTCAATTATTTGAAGGTTTCCTAATTTTTTATTTTATTCATTTTGAGAGCATTTTTAACCTCTAAAAAATCTTCCATTATTAAAAAATCCATCCCTAAATTTTTGAATCTATCTTCTATCTCAATAAATTCATCCCTTAGTCTATTAAATCTGAGCCCCTTAAAATTTTACTATATCAGAACTATTTTAGTGGATTTTTATTATCGTTCTTGGATTGAGAATTGATATGTGCATGCTATTTTTTTTAATTATATATTAAGATACATGTTCATGAGTAGATGAATATTTTATTTTGGGGGCCCATTTAATATTTTTTCCAACTGATTAGGATTAGGCCCAAGTTGATATTACTGGTTTTTAACATGTGGGTCAACTAGGACTGCCCCCTATGATATTTTCCTATTGAAAAACCTAGTTGAGTTGATTTAAGTAATTATTTATCCCTATAAGAGATATGGAAATGAATTTTAAGGATGCATGACACATACTGCACATACCTAATAGAGTTCAAGAGGTGCAAGTTGTATCCTTATCCTATTCAAAGAGACACTGGGATAAAAACTATTATATGGGTGGGATGGGAGGCTAAGAGATAAATAGTGATAGTTTTGTTTTTGTTGATATCATGAAATGAATATATCCATGATTATAAAAGTAATTGTGTATATTAGTTATCATGTTTATTAAAATTGATACCATTGATTGTTCTCTTACTTAGGTATCCAACCTATCATATAAGATATGGAAGGTTTATGGAATTATAGTAAATGTATCTCCTATATATGATGATAAGCATGTACTATAAATGTTTTATTATTTCAGTATTTTATATTTCCTTTGGTATTTTGAATGTTTAAAATTATTTTTGTGTGTGTTGTTATAGTGTCTAATGGATGTATTATTATTATTATTTATGTAGTTATGTGATTATTTACTTGGGATACCAAAAGGGTTGAGGAGTCATTTGAGAGGGCCACATATGAGGCAAGAAACTACTCCTATTTTTGACCCTATGGCAAAATTGAGGGTAGATTTATTTTTGGACTAGTAGATAAATGATAATATAGAAACCCTAGTGAGAAATCTTAATGGGCATCCTTAATAAGTAATTAGAGATATGGGATCACTTATGGATCCACTAGGAAATGATGTTGTGCAGACCTTTATAACTGAGTTGTATCAAGTCAATGATATTTATAAATGAACCCACATAGATATAAAAGGCTAAATAAGATATAGAGATATTTTATAGTGATAGAGTTGTTATAAAAATGAGAAAAATGGCTTTAGACATGGCAAAATTAAGTTCTATGCATAGATGCAAAGATATAGATTGGGTTGATAGTGGTGATGTTCACTCTATGGTGATTCATAGAAATTATCTAGATGTATGAGATGTACTTGGGTCATATGATCCCATTTTTGGATTATGTATGATACACTCTATTATTACAATTTATAAATGTGTGTCATGATTTTGACTTGTGTTTCTTATGTGTAAATTTATGAATATCTAATTAATAGGTATAAATATATGTATGATGTAAATGAACATAAAAAATATCAAGTAAATATACTATGTAAAATAACATTTAATGAAAAAATAAATATATCATGTGACATAAATATATGATTAAAAAACACATATTTTATGACAAATGTCTTATGTGTTGAAGCTTATATTAAGTATGGAATAACACTAAATAATGATATTATTTCATGCTAATTATGTTTACTGATTAAAAAAAAGATAAAATAATATAGCTAGAGAGATATAATATTTAACAATGTAAAATAATACTTATAAATCTATCCTAGTGGATAAAAATGCATAAAACTAGCAAAATAAAACTATGAAACTGATGATATAAATTGAAAATAAGTAATAGACGATGAAATGATCACACCTTGATGTTTTATAGTTTTTTGAGTGTGGATTTGGGTTGTGTAGGTCTGTATTTTCCTCTAAGTGAATCTAAACCTTTGACTATACATGGATGAAATTGACTCTTTAATTAATTATGCTTTAGGTGGTATCATCGATATCCTAGTTTGAAATTTGTACATGTCCCCAAGCACTACACATATCATGTATTAAAATTAATATTTTTAATTCTTTTATGTCTATGAACCTTTAGATATTGTACCTATATTTATGTGTGCTTATATGATTTTATTATAAATAATGTAGAAGTGATGTATTTTTAATTTTTTGACCTATCTTGACACTCATAAAAAATAGAGGGGTATGGAATCAATTAGCCACAAAGGTGGGGTTGTAAACTATGTATCTAGCACATCAGATTCAAACCTTTGTATATTCTTGAGTGTGTAAATGGAATAACTCAAGCAAGGGTTTTAGACCTCCTCTTCCTAGATGTGAAGATGCAACTACATGAAATATGTCTAAATCTTAATTCATTACAAGGGGTGATGCAAAAAGATGACTCCATGGAAAGTGTATACAAATATTTGGAAAGGGATAACAAAAAATTGAATCAGGAGTAGAATAAAAAACACTTGATTTCTCTTTCTCTTTCACATTTTATGTTTTTTAATGGCTTAGATTGACTTGGTTTACATAAAATGCTCTTAGGACATGAGTCTCACTTAAGATGACTTAATAAATAATAAGAGGTGAAAATTAAGGCATAAAAGTGAAACCAAAGGTATAAAGACTAAAAAAATGAAAATGGCCATAATCAAAGGGATTTTCAATCCCATCTAGGGTAGAATTAGGGGACTGACAATCCCATCCCAAATGAAATTATAACACAAACCTTAATTATTATCATATAAATGTGTGAAAATAGGTTAGGTGATGAAAATTGAATCATATAGAAAATTATAAGACATGTTTTAAAGGATTATGACATCATGAGGTGTATTTTGGGGTAGGAAAAATCTTATAAATAATCAATTATACATAAGTGTGACAAGATTGACAAAACATGTGAAAAACACTATGGAAAAGGGTTTTGTACTAAAATTATGTGTCTAAATAATGCACCTACTTTGATGTGCATATATGAGTGAATGCATGCATTTGTTAAAGTATACAATGATATATAATTTAAGTATACATGTTCACCTACCTAAGGAACATTGGAAATATTGAATGATGCTTAAGATAGGCTCCATCCACCATTTTTTTAAATACTTGAAAATAATTGCCTATGGATACAAGTAGTAAAAATTGCAATAATAAACTTTAAATTTGAAATTTAAAATTGAAATTTTGAATTTTCAAAAGATCATAGGAGAAAATACACCTGTTTTGTATCAAACCAAATGTTTTTACCATGTGAAAGATAATTTTCATATTATGATTATTCCAATTTGTTTTTGACAAGTGATGAATCATAGCCAAAACTTCCCTTTGAATTTTGTAAACCCAATCCACTTATCAATCAAGGAAGTAGATAAATTTACTCTTTAGAGAGATCAAACTAATGTTTAAAAACATTTTCATTGTGGTAGACTAAAATAATAATTTGATAATTTTTCTCTCCATTCTATTTGTTTAATACTTTTTATCAATACATTGTTTAGATGTTTTTGAAAATTACTTAACATATACCCCCTTTTGAGGTAAGGTATTGAATAACATGTGCTTTCAATCACTCATCTCAAAAGAATATAGTTATAATCACCATGTTAATTAGATTTAAAATAATCAATACCATTTTTAATTTTGTATAAAACACATGTAACTATCATAAAATATTATTGTAAAGACCCATAGTAGGTTAGATATGAAACTATTCATTCCCATAGTATCATATAAATATAGATAAATTATATATATCTCAATATCTAATGTTTAACTCTAAGAAGTATAAGTGTCATATGGCATAAAATAGATAACATATTTCAAGTCCCAATGCAAGGGTACAATACCCCTATGTAAAATCAATATAGGGAAAGTTAGCATGCCCAAAATGTAGAAAATATGCTCCTAGTAGGGATAAATATAACAATGAGAAACATAAATGAGTAGTGGTGCTCATAGATGCCTAGTATAGACTATGGAAATTTAGGAATTAAACAAGTATACATTAATATATATGTATTATATATCATGAAACCAAACATAGTATAATAAGATACACGACAAGCATAATGGAAAAAAGTATAAAACATTGTAGTCATTGACACCCAAGTTAGTACCACAAAATTTAGTGACAATATATAAGATAGTGAACACATAAGTTAGTTATAAAACATGCAAGGGTGAGACTCATAAGACATGAAAACAATAGGATATTCTAAGGATAATGACACTTTAACAACTATAAAAATACAAATTTAAGCAAGGAATTTCACAAAATACTCATTATAACCAATCACAATGTAACTAATCCATGTCAAAATACATATAACAAACAATATTTAGGTACTATAAACATATGTATAGTCCATGTAAAGTAACTCAATATGCCAAATTTATAGAAAGGGAAAATATCACCATGATAATATGTTATATGAATATGCCCTTAACATAAGCATGTCACCAATGTGACTAAGACCCTAGGTTGTTTTTTCATGTAGATGCATGACATATAAATAATCTATATCACTTGTAACATATGTATATGTAGCACCCACTTAGATAAATACCACGAGGAACACATGTATGGATATGAAAACTTATAGCATAGGTAGATATGTAACTTATCACAAAAAAAATATTTTTATTTTTTAATTTTATAAAAAAATTCCATTTTATGTTAAAAAATATATAAATAAGACAATAAGGCACATGGGAACATAATATAAAGGGTTAAAAATTATAAAAAAACTAAGCCAAAGGGAATAAATAAGAAGGGGAATATGAGGAGTATTTTAGGAAGCCTATGACTTCCCTTATAACTCAATGCATTATAGGACAAGAGGTCTCCATATAAATGCTTCCATCATTTATAACATTATGTGACTTCATATAATAGGATAAAAAATCAAAGGGGATAGGGCCAATGCAACATAGAAATAAATATAAACTAAGTGACTAGAATAATGCCAATGCAATATAAGGCAATTTCCAAGGTGATAAATATAGAAAATAGAAGACTGGCACCTAACTATATGTAGGAAAGCACATGGAATTAAACACATACAAAATAAGTAATCTAAGTATGGAAATAAGACTCTAGTATAATAAGGATGTATCAATGAAGCTCAAGGTGTGTGCTAGTAAAGCTAACTGATAACTTGGTATATGCCACCAAATGTATGAAAATAGGAGTACGATATACCACTACATGTATTTGAAATATGACCAGAAGGTGTGAAATAATTTTCATCAACACCTTAATGAATATTTGTATAATGTACTTGAGGGGCTATTGTATACTACATAGGAATATATTATGGTACAATAATTTTCCTAGGCCAAAATTCAACTTTAGTATGTGGATTACTAGGTGTCTTATGTATTGGACATGTAAATGAAGGAATTGGATATCTATAATTTTATATGATAGATGGATATATCATAATCTCAATTATGGTATAATAAAATATGATTATGGTATATATGTAGGATCACTCAAGGATAAATGATTCACTCATTTTGGTATGCACTAGTTGGTTTCACATGTCATCTTTGAGGTAAGACATGTCTGTGAAAAGGTGTTCTATGAATAATATGTAAGTTGATATTGTATATAATATTAGTAGATTTATTTAATTTGGAAGATACCACTCTCATCCAATTGAGCCAAGGGCATCCACATAAAATATTATATGATCTCGCATCTAGAACAACATATAACCAATCTAGAGTGGTTAGAGGTCTAATTGTAACTAGAAGGGTGATACCACCTCTGTGTGTGTGTGTGTGTGTGTGTGTGTGTGTGTGTGTGCGTGTGTGTGTGTGAATAATTTGAAGTACCTTAGTCATTTTAAAAGTAAATATCTCTAATTATATCCATAAATAGATATGAATAACATCAAAATAAGGCTTTCACTATAACCATTGTTAATCATAATTATGTGTGATATAAGGATTGTAATCAATAAAAAACATGTATGCAATATGACCTCTTTGATGAATTTTTAGGTATCTCATGGCCATGAAATTTAATCTAAGGATCATGCCTTTTAGAAATTGAAACCATGCCAATAATTTTGTTTATCTCATGTTTAGGTATAATAGTAGAGTTATGTATACATGTCATATACACAATATTTTATTTAGGATCATTGTGATTGGGTAACACATTATTAAATATTTGTATGCATTAATTAATATTCACAATAGATTAATTTAATGAATAATTATGCCCTTCAATAATAATAATGGTGTTATAATTTAGGTCCTAGATATTATGTTTTAATTTGAAATATTTATTATTCACATGTCCTAAAGCTCTATGATATTTTAATAAAAATATTAGGATTGTAATTTTTAGGCAATGTCTTAGTTGTAACCATTTTTAAAGGTTATGGTAAGGAAATCACATTACAATCCAATAGTTTATTTAATATCTTGTGTGGTGGGTTTGTTAATGCTATAAATTCTCACCTTTGCCTAGGAGTTGGAAAATTAAGCTTATCACTTGGTTGTGAAACTACATTAAAAGTCTTGGCCTCATTCTTAGCTTGGAAATTAGACACATCATTAATATTATGTTTGATTTTTTTTCCATTAATAGTTAAATGTAGTGGATGTAAAATCAATAGATGTGCAATTTAACATATTGGTCTATGTAATTTGAGAAAATGTGACCTTAAGATTAATGTTTATATAAAATTAACTAAGAAGAGGTCAAGTAAATCATGTAATTTATTCACAAATCCAATATAAAAGGAATAAAAGCATATAGAGCATACCCTTTGAGACTCATAGTAACCTTTTCATAAGTATTTAATCATGTTGAGAATAAACATAAGTTTTAAATAAATCTTTTATATTATTAGATTGATCCCCATTTAAACTAAATGTTATAAACTTGGGTACTTTGAATGATGAAGGAAAAGGGTGGACAAACACTTCCTAGGATAATATATAATATGTAATATTATGAAAGGGTTGTGTAATATGTTACAATATGAAACCATATGGCTAAGTTTACTAGTTTTTTGAGATAATTATGAAATTATTAAGTTGTTGATACATATTGAAAGATTAATAAATAAACCAACAGGTTTAGGATTAAAATGTATTTGTAAAGATGCCTCCAAATAATTAATATTTATATATGAGGTATGATTAGTGTAATGTCTATGTAAAAAATTAAGAAATCAAATATATGAATTTATTATAGGCACATTAGTCTTTTGATTAGTAGGTGGGATGATAAAAGTATAAGGAATAGAAGCATCAACCTAAGGGGGTGTGATAACATTAGGTGGAGGAAAGGATTAATAACTTGAGGATTACGAGTCTCACCACTTGATGTAGAAGGAGTAGATCCATCCAATTAAGGTCATTTAGGCAAAGGATACTTATTCCTAATTATTTTTTTATGGGATTTAGTAAGAAATAAAATCATAACATGAAGTTCTGTAGGATACTTCACTAAATAAGTAGAATAACAATAATAGATCATAATGATATGAAAATATAACAGAAAATATGAATAATAGATAATCCACTTCAAGGGGGAAACCTCTCAAATACTTTAAATAAGAAATTAATACTCTAATATGATGATGAACATATAAATATACCTCCTATTTATAGTCTACTAAGGCCATATACAACCTAGAGGCTGACCTACTAAGCATATGAGTGCATAGACAAATGTAAAATAATATACACAAGGGTTATGCAAGCCACAATTTAGGTACATATATCCCTAGACATGCCAATGGTTAAGGACATAACATGACCCTCCCATTCAAAACAATATTGTCATAAACATTAAATAAATCCTAGATGTTGCATGAAAGATTCATCCTCCCAAGTAGCATCTTCAGAAGGCAAATTCTTCCGTTTGACTAGATACTCTATATTCACTCTAAACTGCAACTATTTAGTGTGCCTTTGAAGGACCATTTTCAAGATCAATAATAACTAAATGTTCATCCAATATTTTTTTATAGATTAGGTTGGGTAGACTCCTTAATTTATTGAACATTAATGGAAAACAAGTGTGCCACAAATCCTTCAACACCCCTTTTTAGAATCTTGGTCATCTAATGTGAAATTTGTGGAGATTTAACTCTTAATCCCCACAGTTCCATTGGCTTGAATTTAGATTGAAATCACATGAATAGTTATTGGAAATTAGTCTCAATAGTACCCAATATGGTGAGCCATTATACTCCCAAAACAATGTTAGTCCCACCCATATAAATAGAAAGCATAGGAAAATGTAGAAGATAGTCCCCCATTACTAAATTAATATTGTGGAATTTTCTATACAAATTAATAATTCCACCATATACAATAATTACCTAAAATTATAGGGCTGGGTAGATGAAATAATTAAACCAAGAAACCAACTTACCATTGATGAAATTGTTTATACTTCTTGAGTCAATCAACATTGTGACATTTTGTTTCTTAAGGAAACCCACCACCTTAAGAGTCTGAGGAGTAGAAATACCTGAAAGGGCATGTTAGGAGATAGTAGGTTGAGAATTTATAGCTTCATCCTTGGGTCCTTCAAAACCTTCACTAAATGATCCCTTATCTTCTTCATCCTTGTTATCCCATTTAATGTAAAATAACTTATTTTCAACACATCAATGACCTTTGCTCTACTAGCTATCACAACCATAACACAACCCTTTGGCATGCTTCTCCTCAATTTTTTGTGGTGTCAATTTGGTAGGTTGAGGTAGTGATGGATTTGTGGAGGTGTGTTTCTAACAAGTAGTGAAAGGATGATGTTTTATCATCTCTTTTTCATCTACTAATCTTTCCCTTGGTATAGATTCAAATACAGTTGTGGGGTTAAACATGAAAACCTATAATTAAATGCTATCTTTTACTCCTCTAAAAAAAGGTCAGTCATATTTGCCTCAGTGATGTCCTCTACACGTAAGGATAGATTTTGAAATTGATGAATATAATTCTTCACTATTCTTGTTTATCATAGTTTTGATAACTAGCTGAAGTAGTTTTAATAAACATTATCTCGATATTGAGACATCAATTTATTAGTGAATACTGACCATGTAATAAGAACACCATTCTTCTTATTTTAAGCACATAACCAATGATACCAAATGAATGGCTCAAGGTCTAGATACCAATATTCCACAACCACTTTTTGAGAGATAGGAGTTTGGTGTAGATCAAATATATTTTTAATTTGAGTTATCCAAGTGAGTGGATTCTTATTATAAAACTTGTACGAGTCCACTTTTGTAAACATTGGTTTCACCCCCATATTGGTAGTGTTACTATTGAGAGGAGGAGGACCAAAATTAAAAAGTGGAGGGTTATTGAGTATAAAATGAGATGAAATAGTATCCAATTGTGATGTTATTTACTACAACTAATTTCTCATGCCATTAATCTCCCCTTACATTTATAACATTTGAGTTTGGGCTTGTACATCCTTATGCATCATGCCATGTAGATTCAACTGGATTTGAGAAATCATCTTCAAAGACATCATAAAAGAGGTTCTAGACTCTATGTCATCCCCTAAAGGAGTTTTAGTTGGGGGGGTGGGGGGGGGGTTTCCCTTTCCCTTACCTATGAATGTTAGAACTAGCCATAAGAAGGCTCGATGGTGAACCTTATTTTTCCCCATTGACCCAAATTTAACCACAAATTTTTTTAAATGTGTTGGAATCAAATTAAAAATATCAAATATAGACCTAAAATAATTTTTTCCAAGATTTCCAAAAATGTAAATAAATTTGAAAAATTCTACAAATTGTGAGCTATAGAGTGAATTTATGAAAAACCCTAAAATGGAGAGAAATTTTTAAAAATATATCAAAATGAGCTGAAATTTTTATGGAAACTTAATTTAATTATTTATAACCTCCATTAAAAAAATTAGATAAATTGTCAACCCTTTTCGAGATATAGCCAAATTCCAAGATCTAGGGTTTTTGACTTGATTATGGTCCAAATTGAAGCTCTGATACTACTTGTAATAATATTAATTCATAAAATAAGAAGATTAAAATTAATATATCACAATGATATGGAAATATGTCATAAAATATGAATAATATATAAGCCACTTTGAGGGGGCAACCTCCCAAATACTTGCAATAAGAAATGAATACTCTGATATGATGATGAAAAACTAACCCTACCTCCTATTTATAGTCTACCAAGGCCATGGACAACCCATAAGATGACCTACTAAGCATGTGAGTGTATATAAAAAATTAAAATAATATGAAAAATGGTTATTCAAGTCACAAATTAGCTACATATATTCTTAGGCATGACAACAGTTAAGGGCATAGTAGTTGATGATATATATATTTTTTTCTCATTCATATTTTTAAAATTTGGCACATCTATAATTTTATGAGGTGTATCAAAAAAATCAAGTTCATTATCCCTACTAGAATCACCATTAGAGTTAAAAATTTATAAGGAAAATCTTTTCCTAAGGAAAGTAAATTAATTATACTCATTAATATTAGAATGAGGAATATCACTATAAGGTATCTCAATAGATATCAACATTTTCAAAACACAAGTGGTATGAAAAAATAATTGTAGCAATTCATAATTATCACCACTCAATATAACACTATTACTTGTAGGATGAGAAGAGTCAGGCCTCTTAGGAATAATATAAAAACATGAAAAGTACTAAGGAAGAAATGTGAGAATCCCTAAACAAGAAAAAATTATAAAATTAGATTTGAAATAAAGGGGCCAAATTATAGATAGCCTCTGATTATATGTGAAATCAAGGAACAAAAGTGATTTAATTTAATTCCAAAGGTGGATATAATCCATAAGGAGAAATAGGTAAATAAAAACTAGGGTTTGACTAAACATGTAATAAAATAATTTAGATCTGAAATCAAATTATAAAAAAAAAAACCATGAAACCCTAGGAAGAAGGTATGAGAATTAAAATATTGAATCGATTCACCAATGTTTTTAACCCTAATTATGCTTATTGATTTAAAAATTTAAAATAATGGAACTATAGAGATCTATTATTTAGCAATGTAAAATAGCAATTTTAGATTTTACCTATTGGCTAAAATGCATGAAACTAACAAAAGGAAATTATTGGAATTGAGAATTGAACTTGAAAAGAAATAAAAGATGATGGAATGACTATACTTTGATGTTTTATGCATTTTTGAATATGGATTTGGGTTGTGTAGGTATTTGTGTACCTCTATGTGAAATTTAGAACTACGAATATGAAGGGATGTAATCGATGCTTGTATTGATTGTACAATGGGTAGGATCATTTATCTTTTGGTTTCATCGATGCACATGCCCTTCTACACTGCACCTGTCATGTATTAAATTTTAGATTCTAGATTATCTTATGAATGTGTGCCTTTGGATGTTGAACCACTTTTTATCTACACTTCTTTGATTTGATGGGAATAAATTTAGAAATGGTGTTTTTTGCCTTCTTTGACCTAGTTTGACACTCACAACAAATAAAATGTTATGGAGTTAAGAAACACCAATGTGGGGTTAAAAATACATATCCTACATTATATAATTAGAAATCTATGTAGTTTTGAGTGTGTACAAATGCAATATCTTAAGAACATAGTTTGATCCTCTTCTTCCTAGATGTAAATATACAACTACATGAAATACACATATACCTTATTTTGGTACAAGGGGCTGATGAAAAAATATGACTCTATCACATGTATAAAAAAAGATATGTAAAAAGATGAAATAAACCTAAATTGAGATAAAAAATAATAGATACTTTATTCCTCTCTATTATATTTATCTCTATCTTACACATTTATTGTCTCTTAATATCCTGGATCAACTTGGTATAAACAAGAT
The DNA here is from genome assembly GCA_037957365.1 of Torreya grandis. Lineage (NCBI taxonomy): Eukaryota > Viridiplantae > Streptophyta > Pinopsida > Cupressales > Taxaceae > Torreya > Torreya grandis. The sequence continues at coordinate 3,687,357 of JARHVA010000168.1, read as the reverse complement.
AATCTTATGACATGAGTCATGCTTAGGAAAAATTAATAAATATTCAAAAGTGAAAATTATGACATATAGAGTGTAACCATAGGCAAAAGGACTAAAACATTATCAAATGAAAGGACTAGAAGACCTATTAATATTGTGTAGGTAATAATTGGTGGATAAACAATCCCATACCAGGTGAAATTACAACACATTAATCAAGTATCAGTTTAGATATGTGTGTAAAACTTGAAGGATATAGATAAGTATAAGATGAATTTGAGAGGATTAGGACCATATGATGGGTATTTTGGGGTAATAAATGTCACGTAATTAATAAATTATACATAAGTGTGAAAAATAAGATATAACATGGGAAAGGCAATGTGGAAAAATATCTTACACCAAAATTGAGTGTCTATATATACACACACAAGTGGATTCATAAAATTATACAAGAAATTTTGTAGTGGGTTCATAAATTATAGTAATATAAGGAGATAAATAATTATTTACTAAATCCATATCTCTAATATATTGAAATGTTTGGTTAAAATCAAACTTGGTGGGAGACGGAATGCTAGGTGATGATGCTTTATTTTATTTTATTTTATTTATTTAATGATATGATCAATAATATACTTCTATTTTGGAACCCACTTAAGTTGATTTTGATATGTAAAATTATTTGCCTTAACTCTATTTTTAGTTTTTCCATCTATTAAAATTGAAATTTTATTGCTTCAAAATTTGAAATATATTTGTTGTATAAAGTGGGTTATAGTCCAATAGTGAGGATGATGGTGTAAAAGGTGTTTCCTATCCATATAACAAAGTAAAAATCCTAGGATATAAAAAAAAAGGGATGAGGCCAGGATTGTGCCCAGGTGAATTTGGTGGAATGGACACCCCTCAGTCCTTGACACTAAGTTGAAGAAGCATTTTGTATATCTAATCTATATAAAAGTAGGGTTTCAATCATATATATATATATATATATATATATAATTTCACACCATACCAAATTTATTTAACTATAAATATATATTAGGTACACCAATAAATATAGGCAATTGAATGTATTCCATTATTACATGTTTTGAAAAAGAACTATTAGTCAAATATTCAATGTCATATCCAAGTGACTTAAAGATTTCATACTACACATTAAATTGATATCTATCATCAATTATAATACCTTGGTGTTTCTATCCCTATTAATAAATATGAATGACCAAAGGTTTCACATTTGAAATGTAAGTCTTTGTATTACCATTGGGAACCATGATTAGATCATTATTTTTCTTATGAATGGTTTGTTTGGGAGTTTATTGCTTAATTATCTCTTTATTAGTAAATTATTTATTAGATAACTCTTTATTACTATATATAACATCACGTGAATTAGGTTTATAAATTTTAGGATATGTATTTGTATGAATAGGATGTGTAATAATCTCAATATCACATTTATAAACAATTCAATGATTTTTTTTAAATTTTAGGGCACTACATATTTTAGTTGAATTTCCATGAATTCAACATTAGGAATAATAATTTATATATTTTTATGTAAATGTTACATGATATGTGATGATCCCTAATAGGATTAAGTACAATAAATTTCAAATAAAGCTTCATTATCAATATCTTATAATTTAGGAAGTTGTCATGATCCACTAAAGTAAGGTGTAGGACCTTTGGTAGGTGTTACCCTTTTTATATCCAATGGTGAGTGTGTGTTATTTTTATGAAGTTGGATTTTAGGTGAAGAAGTAGAAAAAATGTTAAATCATTATGATTAAGAATTTGAGAGTGCACAAGCTCCATTTATTATGGGATAAAATTGTAGCAAAGGTATTTGAAACATACACAAGTATGATAAATAAATTTTTCTTTGAGAGGAAATATAAGGCCTCTACAAAAAATATATTTTTCTCTAAACCTATTGGTTGATATATCAATTGGTGCATACTAAACTTAAAATATAAAATATAGCCATAAATAGGTTTGGACTTGCCTTGATGAAGAGAAGATACACATTCTAATGTTTCATGCTGTCCCTATTATTTGTGTCATGATAAAAATACCTCTTCTCACTAAAAATATGTATTTAGAGATCCATTATAAAGCATGTGAAACTAACTCAAAGTATGAGATTTTAATATTATAAGGAAAGTTTTAAGTAAAATTATATTATTAACATTATATTTATCAAGAGAATAAAAAAATTAATTAAGATGAAAATAAGGATCACCATACCCATCAAAAAAGTAAAATGTAAGCAATGTAAAATTACAAGGTAAAGGTTATTCAAAGATCTTATGCCATATGTGTTGGCCATATAAAACATTAGAATCAACCCAAGAAGAATATAACATAGATTATAGAGATTTTTTTAAATTTTCTTTGTAATTCACCCATTTCATGAATCATAGCCACAATTTATTGTGTAGTCACATTATCAATATTCAGAGGTTAATTTAAGGGTTGAATATTATTATCGATAGTAAACATGGGAATCATATGGGAAATGGGTTTGGAAGACACACAATGATAAATCATATAATATGAAGGAATACACTCATAAGATGATGTAATAATAACTATGGGATTGAAATAAGGATGAGCTTAGACAACACAACCCAAAAACCAACACACCCAATAGACTGACTTGAAGTATTGCACATGGAAATAAACTGAAAAGAAAATAACATAAATTTATTTTTTCATTTTAAATGATATAAATATAACTTACGCTTACTCAAAATATTGTTATATACTTTAGAAAATCATGTAGTCATATAATGATCTCAAAAGAGATGTAATGCAACCTCTCTATTATGACTTATCTAGCTTGATTAGTCTAAATTTTATGAGACTCAACTCTTAATATGCCCAAATAGCTTGTATTAATCACATAGATGTGTTTATAAAGATGCACAACTAAATTATTACATTAATTCTCTTAGCTAACTTACTAAAATCATTAAATGATAATAACACATTAGTATATGCTATAAAAATTAAATTCATAATACAATCTCAATGACCCATAACACATAAAAAATGTGGCATTAAATGATTTCTATTTCCCATAATGAATCCCATAAATAATTTAAGGAATTAAATTAAGAATTATTATTTTACATTAGTTACAATCTCTATGCAAATCCATCACACTCACTATGCATAATCACACTGAACTTCACAATTTTTTTCATGAATATTATGATTAAAACAAGCTATTCAAGGTTTGGAATTCACAAGTCTAAGTCACAATAATTTAAAAACATAATCTACTTGTATTATAAGTCCATGTGCATGCTAAAAAAGACCCTATTTATTATATGGTTATGTGCCATTGCTTCATTGAAAGAGAACACAAGATTCACAAATTAAATTTTTGTACTAATGTGATTTCATCAAAAATTGAAAATTTACTTATCTATGTGAAACTCCATAAACCTTCCCATAAAAACCCAAAATATCTTAGACAAAGGTTCTCATGTTTTACCAAACTTAAGTCCTTGACCACTTTACATTCCAAACTACATTAATTAAATAGGTTGTGTCAAAGTAACTATGCATGCTCAAAGGTTGTGTTGAGAAAATCGATAAATTTGTATGTGAAATAATATGTTTTCATATGATTACTAAACTACTTATTTCTACATTAAGTATATTTTTTTGATGCAAGATTACTTTTTAACTTTAATACTCATGAAACATATACCCTAGGTAATAAAATAAACATGAGCTCATGATCATGTCAATTCTAAGAGCTCCTTGAGAGGTACTCAATACTTAAAAACACTTGTTTCACTCATCCAAGATTCATCTTCAATTTATCAACCCTTCAAATCAACAAGTAGTTTGTATACTCTTTTATGCATGTCATCTTGTTTACTATAGTGTCAATCTCCTTCTTCACCTATTTTCACTCTTTATTAGGCATATATTATCTCTAACCAACTTAATTTTTTTATCTCATGCTTTCTTCACTAATTTTACCTTCATGATAAGTGTACAAAGTTTACTCATTTAAAAGGAGAACTGTCTATCATTTTTGGTAACTCAATCTCATATGAATTAAACACAAAAATTCATAACAATTGTTTAATTTTATTCCTCTTCAAATTATCATATGCTCCTTTATAAAACCTCTCATTTCCTAGGTCTGCTAAGACTAGTTCTCCTAATTAATATTCTAATTTAATTTTCTTCAAATTTATGCATTGTTTATATTATACAATGCTTCTTTCTAGTTGTTCTCTTACTTTCTAAAGTAAGAGATGCATATACACAATGAAATCATTTGATTAAATAATCTTCCTTATCGAATATATAATGTCACAAAATTATATGACTCCCTTTGACTAATCCCATAGATAATCTTAAATGATGTCCTTCCAGTGCTCCTATTAACTGAATTATTATAAGAAAACTTATCTTGCAAAATAATTGAATCCTATGTTATTAGTTTATCTTTAATAAAAAATCACAACAAATTATCAATACTTATATTAAATTCCTCCATATATCCATTTTTATAAGGATGATATTCTAAACTTAACTATAGCTTGGTATTTACTTTCTTCCATATGTCATCTTGAAATTTTTGAAAAAAATTATGTCATGTCCCCTTTTTTAGTGGACATTGACATACTTGATGATTAGCCTATTATGCGACCCTTGTAGGCTGAGAGGATGGATAGGGGGTCATGATGGAGATTGGCTTGGCTTCGATTAGGAAAATTCCTACAGTTGGATTTCATTCAGGCTCTTTCAGACATGTTTTGCCTGAGCTCCTATTATTTAGGGACTTCTGACACGCAACAGAGCACCCTTGTTTTATTATGGTCATTTGCAGAAACACTCCCTGGTTCACCAGCTTCAGATGGTTTGAGGATCTGACATGTATTAAGGGAGATATTAATATTTGATTGATTTAATCAAATATTAATTATTTGGGCTAATTTTAATTTATAAACCCTAATTCTAATTTAAGAAACCCTAATTAGGGTAAGCACATATTTTTGAGTGTATAAGGGTTTCTCATGGAGGCCATGATTGAATATGATTATTGATTATTGATTGCTAAGAATTCTTCTGTGAAGACTGAGCCAAGGGTTCCAAGATTCCATTTGCATTGGAGAACGTCAACTCTTTAGTGTGTGCAATTCAGAGGTTGTGAGAGATTAGCTGATTTATTACCAAATTGAGAGATAGCTTCATACAGAAGTTATCAAAGAGGTTTACAAGTTTGAGAGATAACTTCATACATAAGTTATCACAGTATTCCAGGTATTTATTTCATAAGTTTTGATTCAATAAATTATATAGATAGAGATTTTTTGTATTAGTTCCATATTTCTTGAGATCTAGTATTCAACATAGAGGCTACAACATATTATCTTGTTTCTATACGAAATTTGTACTGATCCATGCAAGTTTGTATAGTTCTACATCAGGTCGTATAGAGCCGCAAGCAACTCAGAGACCGACATCAGCAGTCCAGTGAATGACATCGGCTGACTAAAGACCGATGTTGGCATAGTAGCCGATAGACAACGATCGACATCGATAGTATATTGATCGATGACAACATAATAACCGACATCGGTGACTGTGTGTTGACACAAAAAACCTGAGCCGTTCTAGAATTTAGGTTTTATTTTCAATTTTGTAAAAGATCAAGGTTTTAAGACCATATTTGAATATTCCTTTATATGAATGATAGAGGACATCTACTATAATCATCTGGACAAATAAATAAGATCACTGATTAGCGAGTTAAGAGATTTACTGTGGTTTATTGTTTATTTGAATTTATTTTACAAAATTGTATCTTTGTTCGGAGCTTTTGTCTTTTCATATTCCCTATTGGTTGGGGATATTACAGTGGTATCAGAGCTTTTGTCTTTTTATATTCCCTATTTGAAGGGGATATTATAGTGGTATTAGAGCCAAATTCTTGCCATCCTGTTGGGTAGTTTGGGTATGTCCAGAGCTAAATTCCTGCCATCTTGTTGGGTAGTTTAGACATTGAAGCGATTAGTAAATCATGATTACCTCCAGTACTCAGAAACAGTGGGACACTCTTATGACAGCGAATGAGGAGTGGGAGTTAGTATCACCTCAGGTTCGAGAGAGGTTGTCTTTTGATTACTTTGTTAAGCTGAGGAGAGAGCACTGCAGATCAGTTAAATGGGGCAACATCATGTCCCATGATTGTTATGAGATAGGAGATAGTGAAGATGAGGATGAGTTTGATGCTTGCACTCAGAGTGGGGAGGTGTGCTTAGATGTTATTACACTGAGGGTTGATGATCTCTCAGCTATGGTAGAGATTGTAGAAGAGTCCCAAGAACCAATTATTGCAGATGACACCCAGGAGAATGCAGTGGACAATTTTGAGGACTTAGTTTCCTTGGTAGTTTCTTTCGGTACAGAAGAGTTAGTCAGTGATGCTACAGATTTTGATACTCCGTATGTTGATATGAGATTTGGAGTTGATTCACAGAGTATGGATGGTAGTACTCCAGAGATCAGTGGTTTTGAGTCTACTCTTTTGGACCGTGCATCTGAGGAGGATTGTAGGAGACAATCTAGCTAGTGCCATCATGTGTCTAGTCAACTGAGAGTTAGTGAGTGAGACATTGCTACCGCTTGCAAGCATTTCGATGTTGCTCATCAATTGTTAGCCATTTATGGATGGGGTTCTCCTACTAGCATTGAGCAGGGAGGTAGTTATTTGTCCTTGACAGAGATCCACTCTTTATGGGAGGCTATCCAGATTTTGAGATAGGATTATATACAGTTGGTAGCCGATAGAGATTATCTTATGGAGTGGGGCAGCATAGTGTATGATGCATTATTGGTCAAGGAAGATAAGGTGAGTGAGCTTACTCAGTAGCTTGAGGTGACTCCTGAGATTCTTGAGAGTATGCAGTTGGCTTTCGAGGAGTCACAGTTTCATTTGGCTGAGGTGACTGCGGAGTTGGAGCATTTGCGATCTTCACCAGTGCCAAACCCAGTCCATTTGTATATTGAGATGGTTGGTGGTGAGTACATTCCTACAGTGGTTGCTGAGGAACATGTTGTTGGAGCTGACACACATGTTTAGGATTTGGGAGTACCTGGTTCTGATGTGTTTGGGATACCAGTGGAGTTAAGTCTCTAGATTGATTCTTCTCACATAGATAACAGTGTGGTACAGTTGGTCATGCCGCCTTTATAGAGGGATCAGTTATGGGATGGATTGTCACCATCTTTTGTAAATGGAATTGGCAGTTTGAGTTGTCCATTCTACTTGGGTTATGATACTTTGAGAGTTTGTTTCTCATGTGTTCTTGACTATGGCAGTTGTGCTTTTAGAGTTTGGTTGAGTAGTATTTCCTAGTTTGATTATCGGTTCCTCTTGGTTATATTTCAGAGGATATTGCAGGAGCTTGCATTGATTAACAGCAGTGTAGAGCATAACTACATTTGGGATCCAGGTGGATCGAGTGGTTCATTGTTCCGAGATTTCTTGGGGACAAGCAATTTCTAGAGGGGCAGATTGTCATGTCCCCTTTTTTAGTGGACATTGACAGACTTGATGATTAGCCTATTATGCGACCCTTGTAGGCTGAGAGGATGGATAGGGGGTCATGATGGAGATTGGCTTGGATTCAATTAACAAAATTCCTATAGTTGGCTTTCATTCGGGCTCTTTCAAACACATTTTGCCTGAGCTCCTATTATTTAGGGACTTTTAACACACAGTGGAGCACCCTTGTTTTAGTATGGTCATGTGCAGAATCACTCCTTGGTTCACCAGCTTTAGACGGTTCAAGGATTTGACATGTATTGAGGGAGATATTAATATTTGATTGATTTAATCAAATATTAATTATTTGGGCTAATTTTTATTTAGAAACCCTAATTCTAATTTAAGAAACCCTAATTAGGGCAAGCACATCTTTTTGAGGGTATAAGGGTTTCTCATGGAGGCCATGATTGAATATGATTATTGATTGCTAAGAATTCTTCTGTGAAGGCTGAGCCAAGGGTTCCAGGATTCCATTTGCATTGGAGAACATCAACTCTTTAGTGTGTGTGATTCAGAGGTTGTGAGAGATCAGCTAATTTATTACCAAATTGAGAGATAGCTTCATACAAAAGTTATCATAGAGGTTTATAGGTTTGAGAGATAACTTCATACAGAAGTTATCACAGTATTCTAGGTATTTATTTCATAAATTTTGATTCAATAAATTATATAGATAGATATTTTCTATATTAGTTCCATATTTCTTGAGATCTGGTATTTAGCATAGAGGTCGCAACATATTATCTTGTTTCTATACGAAATCCATACCGATTTGTGCAAGTTCATATAGTTCTACATCAGGTCATACAGAGCTACAGGAAACTCAGAGACTGACATCGGCAGTCCAGTGACTGACATCGGCCGACTAAAGACTGATGTCGGCATAGTAGCCGACTGACAGCGACTGATGTCGGTAGTATATTGATCGATGATGGCATAATAACCAATGTCAGTGACTGTGTGTCGACACAGAAAACCTGAGCCGTTCCAGAATTTAGGTTTTATTTTTAGTTTTGTAAAAGATTAGGGTTTTAAGACCATATTTGAATATTCCTTTATATGCATGACAGAGGACATCTACTATAATCATCTAGACAAATAAATAAGATCACTGATTAGCGAGTTAAGAGATTTACTGTGGTTTATTGTTTATTTGAATTTATTTTGCAAAATTGTATCTTTGTTTAAAGCTTTTGTCTTTTCATATTCCCTATTGGTTGGGGATATTACAGTGGTATCAGAGCTTTTGTCTTTTTATATTCCTTATTTGAAGGGGATATTACAAATTATTTCCCTATTAGATACTATGTTGCATGTAAATTCATTCAATCTTATAGATTTCATTAAAACCAAGTTATAAATGTATGTAGAATCACTAGTTTCCTTGAATGAAAAAAAAATGTGACATATTTAAAATATATATCCACAATTAAAAAAAGAATCATGTCCTCTCTATGTTCTAGGAAATCCTAAAACAAAATTCATGATGATATCTTCGCATGGTCTCTTTGGAATTGACAATGGTTGATACAACCCTAAATTTTGACTTATGAATTTTCCCAATTGTAAAAATATACATTACTTGACATATTTTCACACATTCACACTCTTATTAGGAAAAAAATATTTCTCAATCAATTGCACATAAGTCTTAATATTCTAAAAATGAACTTCTAAACCTCAATTTTTTTCCTTAATTTTTTGTCCATCAAAGCTCTTGATATACAAAATTTTGATCCTTAGGATAACAATACTTCTTGAAATAAATAACATAACCATGGTGTTTAGGAGAATATAATTTCATGTGAAATGTTTCATCAAACAAGAATATGTTAGTTTATAAAATCTAAGTCTTATGTTACACAAGTTTATTATTGTGCATATGTCTTATAATTTTGCACAAGTATTATGTGTTATGAAAGCCTTATTTGTGTTTTTTCAACTAAATTTATGTGCACGTGTTTCATTTAGTTTTGCATTTCTTTTGAGATTGTATGTGTTTTTAATTTTCTACATGTCTTTTGTTGTGCATAGTTGTATTTATTTATTGTCTGAATAAAATTGTAAAGCTTTGCACAAGAAGTTGTGTTAGTCTATTACCAAAGCATAGTAGTGCAAAGATTTATGGTAAATTTACATTAGTTTATGATATATCTTAAGTAGTAGAGTGTTAAATTATATTTGATTCTTCACCGTAAAATAAATTGAGATGATAAGGTTTTTAGGAGGGGCTAGATATTCATTATACAAGTCGTGCATTGAATTGTAAGTCATTTAAAAAGATTATTATAAAGTGTGGTGATTTTTTTGAGTAGACATGAGGATCATGATGCAAAGATTTCCATGGTAATTTTGAGTTATAAAATCTTGAAAAATTGTGTGATTTTATTCATGCACACTTAGTTTAGTCTCATATATTGTATGTTTTACATGATACAATTATGATGCCTTAAGATATAACATGTTACTGTGCCTTAGAATTATGAGACATTTAATGTTTTTAATGCACTAAGGTGTGTTAATTTTTTTAATGGGGTAAAATAACTTAATATAAGTAGGTAAGTCTTCCACATTTATAAACATGCCCCTACACCTATGTTAAGGGAATTTTGGAGAGGAAGATATTTTTTGGCCAATAAAGGATTATGAATTTGATTTGAAGATTAGATCTTGAAGCTTTGTTATGAGATAGATATAATTATAAAGATCATGATTTAGAAAGTGGATATCTATGGATATAATGTTATAACACATCTCTTTATGATATTGCATTGTCATTGATGTTGTTGTGCCTATTGTAATTTCCTACTATTGAAATATTATAATTAAAATATTTTTTGTTGTTGCAAATTTATATTTATTTTTTCTAGATATTCTAGGGTTTCATGGTCTAATGAATATATAAAATGAAACCCATAAATGTGACTACATCATTTTTATCCACACTTATTATTTATAAACTTGATTTCCATGCATCTTATAAATATTCATATTTTATGTACAACTCCATAGAATCAAATATTATGAATTCCACTTTCATCTCATTCAACAAGAGTCACCTCCTGATCAATACATCTTCAAAAATTTTTGACTTACCACTCCTCACTTCAATACTAATGGGTATCTCTATAGAAAATTAACCCACTTCATATGTGGTTAAGCTTATCTTGACTATTGATGAATTTTACTTCTTGATGGTCTATGTATAACACAAACTCCTTGGGAAATAATTAATTCCTCCACTTATTGATAAATTACACTATGGATTATAACACCTAATCATAGACTAAATAAATTACCTTTACATCATTCAGTTTCTCACTAAATTAAGTAATGGGCATAATTTTTTGAATCATCACATATCCTATTCATGTGCTACATGCATCAAAATCAACCTAAAACACCTTAAAGAAATCAAGCAATGCCAACATTAGTTGTTCAATCACTTTCTTCTTTAACTAGTAGAAGCTATTATATGCTTCATTTATCTATAAAAACTCTTTTATAGCACCTTTCATTTTTTTAGTGATAGATGCAAATATTCCATTAAAGTTATAAATTACCTTATTATAAAAAAATTATAAGCCACAAATGTTTCATGTTTCAAATGTGATCCTATGCGAATTTCACTAAAGGATAATGTGGAAATTTTCAAGATCCATATTAATACCTTTTTGAGAAATCACAAAACTTAAATATACTAACTTCTCCCTCATAAATATGCATTTCATTAAATTTACAAGAAAATTGTTATCTTGCAATCACTGATATGTATAAAGTGTTCATCCTTTATCATAATGAATATCAATATGTTATCCTAATGTAAAATGAAAAAATTATCAATATATGGGTTCAATACTCATTCATGAGTTTCATGAATGTACTTGATGCGTTATTTAGCTCAAATGGCATGACCAACCACTCATATAATCCTTATTAATTTTAAATGCAATATTATACTCATCATCTTCCCTTATTTAGATATGGTGATATCCAAAATTAAAGTTAATCTTTGTGAAGTATTATGTTCTATTTAAAAAAATCATCAAATAATTCATGCCCAGTAATGAAAATATGTAATTAATAGGAGTCTATTTGATGGCTCTATAATCAATGCACATCATACATTCTCCACCTTTATTAGGAATTAACATTATTGAAACTACGCATGAGCTCAAAATTTACCTTATTAACATTTTATCTAATACATCTTGTACTTGCCTTTGCACCCTTACATTGTTTTTAGGTGTCAATTTATATGCTACTTTATTTGGTAAACTCGATCTAGGAACCATATACATGTAATGAATTATGCTCCTCATAGTAGGTAACCCATTTGATATATTTTTGGAAATAATCTTTGAAAACACACTAAAGAAATATTTCACTTCATGAAAAGTGATTAATTTACATCTATGATTACTAATTCCATGGGCTTGGTGATGAAATCATAACATATTCTCTCCCTCTTCATATCCATAAGGAATTAATTTATTTAAACCATCAAAACTATTGGACCTTTATCCAATTATTCAATTATATCCTCTAAATGATTTAACATGTAATTCCTATCATCCTTCACCAAAGTGTAGGTGTTTATGAAACCATCATTATGAACCTTTATATAAAATTTCCAAGTTCTTCCAAGTAAAAAGTGGCATATATCTATGGGTATTATGTCACACATGATTTAATATTTATATGCACCAATATGGAAACTAACCATATATTACTCATTTACTATAAGTTATTATCACTTCAAAAACAAGATTCCTTATAGCAATTTTGCTGTATAATACTATTTAAAAAAATCTTGTATACCATATATTATGAAACATAATTATCTATACTACCACTATCAATAATCACCTTGACATAATTACCTCCAAAGTTGAAAATGGTTTTGTAAAGATTCTTCATTTGTGAGAAACTATTTTCATCCTTAGATTAAACAAACCCCTATTCATCATAAGAGTTTCTCCACATTATAACTCATGTTCATGATGTATTAATGAAAATATTTCCTAATTTACTTGCATATCATGTGAATTTTAGACATTTATCATAATGTGATCATTTTTTTCTTATAGGCACTCAAATGTTCTATGTTCAGTTTCACCACATCTAAAACATGTACTCAATAATCATCTTCCTCTACTTCATCCATATGATCTTATACCTATGGTGGGATATACTTAATTATTTTAATAATATCATTGAAAATATAAGTTTTATCATCTCCTTATTATGTAAAGTAACCTATGACACTACTTCCTTTCCCTCACATGCTTGTGAACTTTCCTTTATATCATGATAAACCTTGTTGTCTATGTGATGACTTATCCTTTTATTAAACATGCAATGATAAATTTATTAAAATAAATACTGATGAATCATCCTAAATGGAAATGCATATTAGATTCATGTATCTTGAGATATTATTGGTTAATATTCAACATGAACCACTCTAATAGTGTGTCTATAAAACTCTTTAATGTAATCCTTTATACTCAAGTCTTTTTGTCCCATGTTTTTCATTTTTTAAAATAAAACTCAAATATTAATTCAAATGAAAAAAAATTATCTTTCAACATCACAAATATTATCTCCTATGTCTTAATATTTTCTTTCCTCTATAGACTCTTTCCATCTACACATGCTTCCACCATAAGGATACATGACCCTTAAAATTTGTGCATGAAATTTGAATTTATTGGGATCTTTCATACCTTCATATTCAAAATATTTTTATAACTTGATGATTTATAAAATTATTTATTTATGACTCAAACTCCATAAATATCTCCAACTTTATCTTACTACTTATCCTTGTAACTATGTGTAAGAATATAATATTTAGTTTATCAACTATCTCTTATTTGTTTTGAACTTTAGATTATCATACAACCTCATTATCACTCTTATTATCTATCAAAACTCATCTACATTGTGTGGTCTCTATATCCTTTAAATGGTCTTGAATTCCTCTTTCAACTTGGTCAAGTCTGTAAGTCTTGGATATATGGGCACTCTCTATGATCTTGTAGTCAAACATCCTATATGTACTGATGGACATATCAAGTGTACATGTCTATCACATCAAGATTGGGGATCAAGGCATACTATATCATCAATCATATCATATAATCACCTATATATATCTTATGGACATATGTATGACTTATGTATATGTATCCCTATCTATATGATTGGTATTAGGTTCAGGAGATTTGAAGAGAGAGGGAGTGTCAGGGTCCAATAAATCTCTTAGGCCTATATCTATATGGGTGTCCCTCCCCTCAATATATCTCCTATGGGGTCCTAACCTAGCATCCCCTACCATATATATCTTATTTCATATATATATATATATATATATATGGATCAATTATTGTTATGTCAAGTATAACCTCCATAAATAGTGTTGGTTTAGTCTAGATGACCTTTGTTGATTTACCTATCCTATCCCTCTTTCAATATGGGCCTCTCATCGCATTCTAATCATAGTTATATAGATATGGAAATTACAATCTAAAATACCCCCATGAATATCATAGACTAAATTTATTAGTACAGATGGGCCCCCAAGATATATATATATATATATATATATATATATATATATATATATATATATATATATATATATATTATAGATAATATCTCCAGTTGGGATAGTCAATTAGTCCCCCTCTTGGGGGATAGGTACCCCTTGTGTATTCTCTCTATCAAGGGGGATTGGTCCTTAGATGGGGGACTAAAGAGTATCCCCCTCTACGAACTATGGGCTTAAGTGAGTGAGATGACCCTAAACTATATAGGCAGTTTCTCCCCCTCTCTTTATATATATATTTTTTGGCCCCTCTCTCCCTCTCTATATATATGGGAATATTTATTTTTAATTAAAATCAAGAATAACTCTAAAACTTATACCCAACACTATCCTTGTTTGAATACTCATTCCCACACTCCTAGATGTGGAAAATATAATCACTCACATGTTTAATTAATAAGGATAATATTGTTATCATACTGTAACCATAATTAGAGGATTAAATTGAGGATAAATTTAGGCTACATAAGCCACAAAAAAACACACCTAACATACTAACTCATAGTATTGTGCATGAAAACAAATTGAATATAAAAAAGTTATTTTATTGATTTCAATTGTTATAAATGCAAATTGAGCTCATTTATTTTCTTGTTACAAAAGTTAAAAAAATGTAGTCCTAATAACATCTCAAATTAGATGTATTACAACATCTTTATTTTGAATTCTCTAGATTGATTATTATAGTTATTTTAAGATCCAACACTCAATATACCTAACTCCCTTCTATCAAGTGTAGGGATGTGTTTATATAGATAAACAACTATATACTTAGATTAATTCTCTTAACTAACTTAAAAACCCAATACAATAATTAAATGGTCATAATAAATCACTAACTGACATAAATGTTAAATGCACAATATAATCTCAATGATCCATAACACATCATAGTGTGACATTAAATAAGTTATCCTTCCTATAATGACAATGATACATGATTCAAGTCATAAAATAAGGAAAATTTATTCTCCATATATAAAATACTTATGAAAATCCATCACGCTCACTAACTACCCAAAATAACATTAAAATTCTCAAAATATTTATGCTCAACAAAAGTTTTGTGGAGATCACAAATCACAAGTCTACGTCAAAACACTCTGTAGATAGAATATACATGCATACTTTCACATGCCTATTTTGTAAAATCCTCATTATCATACAGTTTCATGTCACTAATTTTATGTAACATATAAAAATATTTTTAAATCAAAGTTTCAAACTTATGTGCTAACAACACAAATTCAACCATTTTTATATACTTAGAGATCATCACACTTAAACAGAGACAACTAAACTAGATTACTCAAAGGTTTGTAATTTTCCCAAAACCTATGTCCTTGGAAAATTTATTTTTCATAATGCATCATGGAATAGGATATGATGAAGTAATTAAGTGCACATAAAGTTTTCATAGAGCAAGTCCACAGACTTGAACATAATTGTTTTTACATGACTATAAACTAATTATTTTTATATATTTTATTTTATGAAATATTTATTGTGAACCCAAATTATCCTAAATCACAATCCTTAGGGTAATATAAATTATAATCATTTCCATTATCTACTTCCTTAAAAATATTTACAATATCAACATCAAAAAAGTATTTAACATATGATGCACTTTAAAAATTTATAAATTATAATGATTAGCCTCTTATCTAGCACTAGGATCAGAAACTAAATATTAATATTTTATACATTTAATTTCAATAAAGACAAAATTAAAATCTATTTCAATAATATGAACATTTAAGCTACATAAGCAAGGGCATGAACTATGCATAAACAATGGGAAATAAACCTTAAGAATGGAATGAGGAAATGAAACCCAAAAATTAGAACTAAAAATTAATGAATAAAAACAAATAATAAGGGTAGGAGGGAAATAAATACTAGGTTGGATGTATGAATATTAGGTTCATAAAAATGTTTTGATTATGTGTGGTTTTGGGTCAATTAGCACATGCACAAAAAAATAAATAGACTAAAAAATGAATAACTCTAAATATATAGTCTAAAAAAACACTTAGATCTACCTTATGGACATAAAAATAATAATAAAAACAACAATACTATGCAAGATAAACCAATTAAATTATAGAGAAAATACCAAAATTAGGCACACATGGTTGTAGGATAGGAATTTTGATACATGAATAGTAATTTGAAAGTGACTACCTTTCTATTCTATAAGTTTTACTATTACCTACCATAAGCATGGATCTTAAAATGTTTAAAATATACCCAAGGTGTATTAGGTAGTATAATAAATATGTACATTTGTAATTGTTAAATGTGTTCTTAGGCTCTAAATTTTTACTTCACTCAATTTTAAGATCTGTAACTTTTTGGATAGGTGCCTAGAGTGATGTCATAGTGTTGTGTAGTAATTTACTATAATTAATGGGTAGAATGACATATTTTACCCTATTTTTGTTTTATTAACCTAATTTTACACAAACTATTTTAATTAAAAATGGAGAACAAGAAATGGGTTAATTGGCTCAAAAAATCTTCAAGGATTTGTAGCTACATGTGTTTCATGTTGGAATAAGAGAAATTATAGTTCTTGTGTTGTGTGAATCAAATTGTGAAAGAAATATTCTTCACCTTCTACCCTAAGTGAGATGTAACTATATGCACATTTTCCTATCCTTATTTTAGTACAATATGAAGGTAAACCTTGATGCAAGTCCTTAAGGGTATAAATGAATTTTTTAGAGTGTGCCTAGACTTGAATGTTTGATGATTCCTCTTGATACTTATTATTGAAATACCTCTAAGATGAATTATATATATAGTTTTATCAAATTAAAATTATGGACTTGTTGGAATGTAAGGTGAAAAATAAAAATAAAAATGAGCTGATGAAATAGGCCCACACAAGTGAAAAAAAAATAGGGGAAAAGGGGCACACCCAAATAATAGGAACAAATTTGATGGCACACCAAATTTGTATGAGACAGATTCAAAGAGATATTAAATGCATCCCAAGTGGAATAAATATAAAGCATATGGAATTAGGAGATGAAGGAGAGAGGTGGGTGTTAAGCTTAGAGTTTGTCTAGCTTTTCTATTTGTGACTTAATTTAGTGTGACACTATTACCCTAAAATATCAAAGCATGTCATGCACTAATTAAGATCATTCCATGTGCACACATGGGAAAAATGTAGCCAAAGATTGAAACTAGGTATTTAATAAAGTAGACATGATGTATGTCTACAAAATTAATCTTTACATGCACACCTAATAGTATATTTAAGGAAATGATATAAGTGACTATGGGTCAATGTCATACATATGTAGGTCAGTGTAATTTTTTTAGGACAAATGACAAGAGTTATGATCTACAATTTGACCTAAATAGGAATATGAGAAGTAAAATAAAGTTATGAGGTAAATAACCTTGAGTAGAATAATGCATTAGTTTATAGTTGGTGTAACTTATATTCATTGATGGTTAGTGGTAGTTGACCTACCTATTGACATGAATAACCTTTTGGAAACCTATAAAAAGTAGAAACCTAGAAAGATAAAGAGACCTAGGGGGACATAATGAAGTGTTATTGAATTGTTGATAACATCTTTGAGTAAGAAGATACATGTTATCTAAGTGAGGAGAAGAGTAGTAAGATAACTTGTGATATTACTAAGTGCCATGGAACACATTGTAATATTGATATACCTTATTGAGTACCACAATTTCCCATTTAACTAGGAATTAATTATTAATAAATAAAGTTATTATCATTGTTGTTGATAATTGTCTATCATATTTATTACCATGAGATGTCGCTATCATGTTTACCTAATGTTATGATTCATGGGAATTAGTATTGAATGTGATAATATCATGCTTTTATAGAATGATTACTTGTGTATAGACTTACCAAGTATTATTATTTTTAAAGGTATGTTCTCAAGAAAAGTACTATGATGCCATTGCTAACTAACCCAGACCCAACTTAGTTACCTCTCTCTATGCCTCTTATGAGTACACAAGGATAACTTGCATGATATGTTGGCATATAAAGATTTGAATTGTGTTGTGCATGGAATTAGAATGAGAATGGATAAAATAATATAACAGTGGGGATACCTAAGATAATAAAAAATATATGAGAGATAAATAGAAGAAAAAGATAGAATAAGGCCACATAGAGAAGAAAGAGAGAGAAAAACATGAAAAAGTGGCAATAAGTACCTAGAATGACTGATGGACCACATGTACAAAAAAACATCTAAAACATTGAAATTATAAGCCTTACACTAAAATTAGTTATCTACACCAATATATCCTATCTTTTGTGCATACTTGAGTCCAAATGCATATGTTTTCAAGGATACTTAAATAGGACTATCACCTTTATCATTTATATTTATGACATAAAAATCATCCCTCATTAATTTTACCCTTACCTCCGCTTCTTATTTCCTTTGAAAACATTGTGGAAAAAATTGGTATTTCATATTCTTGAAGAGTGATATATATATATATATATATATAATATATATATATATATATATATATATATATATATATATATATATATATATATATATATATATATATATATATATATATATATATATATATATATATATATATATATATATATATATATATATATATATATATATATATATATATAATGTTAAATAGACTCATGTCATCTCTATATTCATTGGGACATGTTAGTGTAAAATTTAGCTTGGTTGAATATTCACCTACATGTTAATCATTTTCTTTAGTATATTCTTTAAAATTACTTGTTAACTAATTTGACCATAAGTAAAATTAGGTCAACCCCCTATATATTCAAAATTATTATAGATGTCTAATAGGGTTTAAAATGTGTTCCATAGTCTTTGATGAGGTCAAACATACATTTATCTTTGTCATATTTGTCTAAAGCTAGTTCTATGTCATTCTAGGCCACTTTTGGGGTCATTAAATGAACTTGTATAGTTTTCATATGAATAAAAGTGTGTCCATGTGTGATTTAACATCCTAAATGTCATAATATGTTATGAAAACCATTTTGAGACTGATATCTTGTAGGTTTAATGTTGAAAATAAGAAGATCAAGTAGTTTCAAGCAGTTGTACAACCTACACAACAAATTTGGCACATGAGATGATTTAAAGAGTGTATTTTGATATCCCCTTAGTTCATTTCCACACTTAGCTAGCTTTTAAAGGATAAAAAATGGCAAAAACCATTCTATCTTTTTTATCATTCTCTTAGACAAGGTCAAATGGTCAACTAGTTTCAGCTTGCTATGACTAGAAGCATGTGATTAAGAGAAAATGATTTTGATGGGTGATAATAATATTTATTTAATATAAATTTATGGAAATAGTTATAGGATTAGTTATTTGTTCTATATGAACCATTGATAAGAGTGTTATCTCCTCTTTTCTACCTGCACATCCCCATGGCTTTCAATTTTCTCCTTTGTTTGGATTGGTCTTTGAAAAAAAATGTGTAATTGAACTTGAGGAGTATGAGAATCCTTCTCAAAATGTTTCCATTATATTTTTCATGTGTGAGTGTGAAATTATAGGAAATATCACTCTTATCTTGTTAGTAGAGGACTTCATTGCTAGTATGCAAACATTTTTTCATCAGTATCAAAGTCCTACCATCTTGAATTGGT